>CAUYQG010032999.1:0-32370 GCA_963574415.1 Tarsius wallacei
TGGGACTGTAAACTACTTCAACTTCTATGGAAAACAGTATGGAGATTTCTCAAAGAACTAAATATTGAATTACCATTTGACTCAGCAATCCCAATAATAGGATCTACTCAAAGGAAAAGAAATCAATATATAAAAAAGATACCTGTACTTGTATGCATTCATTGCAGCACTATTCACAATAGCAAAATCATGGAACCAACCTAAGTGCCCACCAAGAATTGACAGGACAAAGAAAATGTAGTATGTATATACCATATAATACTACACAGTCATAAAAATATTGAAATGTCCTTTGCAATAACATGAATGGAACTGGAGATCATTAACCTAAGTGAACTGACTCAGAAACAGAAAACCAAACACCACATATTCTCATATGTGGAACTAAGTGGCCACAAATGATATGATAGACACTGAGGACACGAAGGGGAGGTAGATAGGGGTGTTAGCATTCAGAAATTACCTATTGGGTGGGTACAATGTTCACTATCTGGGAAATGGGTGAGTTGAGATTTCATCCCCAAAACTACACAATATGTCCACTAATAAACAAGCACATGAATGTCCTTAATCTAAAAAAAGGGAAAAAAAGTCAAAAGAGAGGATTTTATGTGTTATCACCACAAATAAAGAGTATTTAAGGTGATAAATATGATAATTACTGATTTGACAATTTCATAATGTATACATGTATCAAAATATCACTTTGTACCTCATAAACGTATACAATTATTATTTGTCAATTAAAAAAGATGAAACAGCCACTTATTACATTCTAATAAAAATACACATGGAATAAGTATGTGACTTTGTCAACAGTTCTAATCTTTTATTTTGTGATTTTACCAAGTTTTGTTTTGATTTTCACTTTTTTTACCTAGAAGCTCTCATTAGACATATAAAATATATTTTCTTATATTCCATAAACTAACACAAAACGGTAACAGAGGCTATTTCTTGGGGATGGGAAACTTCCTTGTGAAGAAAAGATACATGTTAAACACAAACGTCAAAGTTTACATGTTACCTTAACCCTGTGATCCTTTACACGTAAGAATATGACAATTTGTGAACATAATTATTTTCATCAATCTATATGAAAAATAATATTCAATTGCAAAGAGTCAAAAGTGTTTTTCAAAAATAATGCCTGTTTGCTCAGCCAGAGGAAAGCAATATTGTGTTCACAAATGTGAAAAATTTAAGAATATTTTGACAGTCACATAACTCTCTATAATATCTGCTTTTGCCAGAATGATCTGAATTGTCTGTTTAGGGAGAAGTCTGTCTGACTCTAAAAGCTTTATCTCTTCCTGCTGAAAAAATGTGATTTATCAAGCTCTGTGGACAAACAGACAGCACAACTACTACGGTGGTCAAATCTTATTTCATTTTAGATTCAAGGGGTACATATGCAGGTTTGTTACATAGGTCTATTGTGCGATGGGAGGTTTAGGCTTCTGATAAACCTAAAGAGATTAAATATCATACCAGTGTCCTGTCCTCATCAGAGTCTCTGCAAATCCTCCACAGTGTCTTATGTATGAAAAGCTTACTCCAAATTCTCAGTTGTGTCAAATGTTTCAGAAAACAAGAGAAAAACTGTATGAACTTCAAGAAGCAGATTCCATTTTTCAGCTTATCCTTACTAACAATGGGCATCTGCACTGCAAGTTCCCACTGGGAGGTGGCTGCACAGTCATAGTGCCTGATGGGTGAGCACAGTGCCTGATGGGTGTTTTTTCAACTCTTATTTCCCCACTCTCAGTCCCTCTTTAGTAACTCCAGTATCTCTTGATTCTTCCTTGTGCTCATCAGATCTTGAAGAAGAAACATTTATTTTTCTATAATGATGAAATCCCATGTACAGCCCTTATGGTAAAAATGCAGTCGTTAAGGATATACAATATTTGAAATCACATGTGGTCAACTTATGTTTGTGCTTGTACTTTATTTTGAATTATGATAAAGAATAATACAATCATACCAATATAGAATACTTTATAATTAAACTTATATACATGAAATAAATTGATATAAGACATGGTATTCATTATTTTCTAGTTAAACAGTAATTTTTTCGGTTTCAGTCAGCTTTTTTTTCTTCTGTTAATTAAAAGGCATTTACTTGTTTGCTAATCCCTAATAACAATAATTATACTTTAGACTAACAGTAGGTGGATAGGCTGAGAGTATAATTTTCCCCTTTAACTTGTGTTCCTGAGTATCAAAGCAAAGGTTCAATAGTCACTTTAAACGGATTTAAAATGACAAAATATGGTATGATATTTAATCTCTTTAGGTGTATGATTATAGTTGAAAGACTCAGTGGTTCCAGTAAGATTAGGACATTTTTGCCAAAGGGTAATATTTCTTGACAAAGCAATAACTGACAGATGGCCCTCGGTTTAAATAAGACTAAATTCTAAGGCTGACAACACAGTGGACAGAGAGATGCACTTCACTGGAGGACGACATAATTGCTGGACTTTGCATCTTTTCTGACTGAGGACACAGCACAGGCTCTATAAACTTGTTAACGAAATCACTGTGTCGGAGTGACTATGCAGCCACCTCCCAGTGGGGCCTTGCAGTCCTGGTGCTCATGTGCACATTGTTAGTAAGGATAAGTCGTAAAATGGAATCTGCTCCTTGAAGTTCATATAGTTTTTCTCTTGTTTTCTGAAACATTTGACATAACTGAGAATTTAGAGTAAACTTTTCATACATAAGACACTGTGTAGGATTTGCAGGGACTCTGATGAGGACAGGACACTGGCCTTACTTCCCTTCAGTATGTTGATATCAGGAGGGACGATAAGGCAAGAAACCCATAGTAACTAGGCACACTGTACCTTCATTCATTCATTCACATTCATTCATCGGGTATTTCACAAGCTCTATTATTTTCTTGGTACCATTCCAGTGGCTTTGCAAGGCCATGTCCTTGTTTGGAGCTCAAGCCCGTACAGGATTATTGTGACACTGGAGAGGAGTGGTTCCTACAGCCTGAACTCCTGAAGGCAAAGTGAGAAGAAATAAGTATAAAAAGCTGGAGACTCCTGAATGCTTGAGATGATTTGAGCTTGAATCTGTGAATTATTCCTTGATGTCCCTATTATGGGTCATATTATTGCCTGTTGTATATTAAATCAATATTCTAAATTTCTTTGGAACCCATGTTGATTCTGTTTTAGGTAACTGTAGCACTTCTTTCTCCTGCCCTTTGCCATAGTTTCTACCCACAGAGTTATCCTTGTGTATAAATAAATCATGCTTTGCAGAGTTTGTGCTGCATGTTTGCCCTATGTTTTGGAAACGTATTATCCATTAAGGTTTCTTCCATTTAAAGAACTAATTAACTCGTATTATAAATTACTCACTGTTTTCTTTCTTTCTGTCTTCTTTGCAATGGAAACTGTGGCCTTGCACTCATTCCTGTGGCATGAAGAAAAATGAGCATATAGGAATTTTCCGGTGGATGGTGAGAGGTGGGCAAGGCTGGCGAAGTGAGGAGGAGAAAGGGGGCGTGAGAATACCAGACTGTCCTGGGCATGCAGCATTCCCCAGTTCCAAAGAGGGCCAGTGGGTGCAGGAGTGGCCATCTGTCTTAGAAGGTTGGTGCTAGCTGTTCTTTTTGTCTTTGTTTCTGTCCATCTTTCCTTCTGTTCTTCCTTCTGTTCTTTCCTTCCTTCTTGTCATTTTTTTCTGTCTTTCCTTCTGTCTGCCTTTTTGTCTTTCCATCTTGTTGCTTTTTCTATCGTTCTTTTTGTTTTTATATATGCCTGTTTTTTAAAATTCCTCCTTCCATCTCTTCCTTTTTTCCCTTCTCCTTTTCTTCCTTTCTTCTTTAGCATACTACTAGAGTGTATGCCTCAGTCATGAAAATAAATGTTCTACACCAAATAGAGCAATGAGATCAGTTTACTGAAGTTCAGGGACTAGCATCAAAGGCGCTGTCACTGTACTAACTGTTTCTCTCTGGGTATTTCTGTTTGCCCTTCCTTCCTTCGTTCCTTCCTTCCTTCCTTCCCTCCCTCCTTCCCTCCCTCTCTTCCTTTTTTCAGGGTCTCACTCTGTTGCCCAGGCTGGAGTACAGTAGCATGAACATGGCTCACTGCAGCCTTGACCTCCTCGGTTCAGGTGATCCTTCTGCCTTAGCCTCTCAAGTAGCTGGGACTACAGGCATGCACCACCACACCTGGCTAATTATCTTATTTTATTTTTATTTTTTTGTAGAGATGAAGTCTCTATATGTTGCCCAGGTTGGTCTCAAGTGCTGGGATTACAAGTATGAGCCAGTGTGCCTGTCCTTGTTTGCTTTGCTTAAGAATATGAATTTGCAGAGATCTCTATTATGTGTTTGAATAATAAACCATGAGCTGCTTTATTTGGTTTTCTAGTGCACATCATACAATTTTTTAGTCAAAGAATCTTTTCAGTAAAAATATTTAGAACATCAACTTTTAGTAAATGCCTATTTTTATATATTATTGCTATATATGCTATATTTAATATGTTGCATGATATATTATATAATAAATATTATAATGATATAATAATTGCATAATTAAATTTAAAATAATAAAAATAGTATATCATAAGGCAAGTGTACTACTTATCTTCAAGGCAAAATATACACTTAAATATAGTGTATCATAACCAATAGTGGATGCAAATCTACATTTCAAATAGTCTTTTTGAAGATTGCAAAAAACTGGCCCTACGTCTTCTCAGATGTTATTCATCTTTGTTTTCTTGCCCCATAATGTGGCTGGTGGGCTCATCATCGGGAGAGGAGAAATGGCAACACTGCTTTCCTGCTGCTGTTTGTTTCTGATTATTTTTATTATTATTGGAATCTCTTTTAGATGACAGTTTTATTGCAGTAATCTTTTAAAGCCTATTTATTATTTGTGTGCAGAATAGCTTAGTTAAAATTTGAAAATAAAAGGAAAAAATTAAAAATAAAACCTTAAATCTACTTTATTACTTTTCTTTTCTTTTCTTTTTTTTGTGGGGCAGGGTCTCACTCTGTCACCTATGCTAGAGTGCAGTGGCACAATTTTGGATAACTGTAGTTTCAACCTCCTGGGCTCAGGCGATCCTTTTGCCTTAACCTCCTGAGTAGCTGGGCTACAGGTGTGTGCTACCACACCCGGCTAATTTTTTAATGTTGTGTAGAGGCAAGGTCTCACTATGTTGCCCAGGCTCGTCTTGAACTTCTGGGCTTGAGCAAATTGCTGGGATTATGATGAGTCACCATACCCGGCCTAAATCTACTTTCTTGAGTACGCATTCTCTGCAATCCATTAGAGTATGCTGCAAGTTGACAAATAGGGTTCCTCTGTTGCCCACGCACGTTTTCATTAGTCTCTCATGAGTACAATATGGCTCATACCACCCACTGAAAGAGGGCCAAGCAAGGGCACTAGAATTGACCTAACTTTACATAATAATAAGGAGCTATTCTTTCTCATTTTTAGATGAACAGTAAACATAAATACAAATTCCAGTAACAGTTTTTCCACACTGTATGGTTTATTTTTCTCATCTCCCAAGGTTCATGCTTCTTTGCTGTGAAGGCTTCTGCTTGGAAAACCGACAAAACCCTTTTCAATCCACCGTGGCTCACTTGCACATATTCTGCTACATGAGCATGCTAATTTATTGGTTGTCTAAATGTATTTCATACATGGCTGGACATTCCTTAGATGATTTAGTCTTCCTGAGATTTTATTCCATTTCATAATATAAGCAGATTCATTTTCTATACTTAAAAAAAAAATTAAAAAAGGACATACCTTTTCTTTGCTGGTGTTCCAGTCAGCAATCTACAATGAATAGCATTCAACTTCTGCTTTCCTGAAGTTACCTTTTTGATATTGATTGATCTCCTGAGTATATCTTTTATGCTCAAAGTCCACCAGTTTATAATTTAGTTATATTTAAAATCTAGGTTAATGTTAATATGTTGTGAGCTAGCATATGTTCATTTCTTTCCAAATGAAATAATTTTGATTTGGTAAAATGTGGGTACTATATTAGCAAGGATTCATGCAAATAAACAAATTATCCAAACAAATATATATATATATTTATGATTCATCAATGCTTATTTCACAGAAGTGGGTATAATTGAAACATTTACAGATGCCGATTTCACATGCTGTTCAACTCTGTAATCAGAGGAGAAAAATTTAGAATGCAAATATTACCTTGACCTAGGTTTTTATAAAGGTGTGAGCCTGGTCTCTAAATAAAAGTTCAGAAACTAAATTTCTGGGACAGATAAACTTTCATATTAATTCATACCCAGAATGAAGAAGTTCATTTACTTGAACAAGCTATGAAGGGTTCTAAAAGTCGCAAAATCTATGTTGGTGGATAGATTGAACACTTAGTTTCTGGAAGATGCATTGTGATGTTTGGTGAAAAGAAATAACATAAGCTTTCAGGTTCTACCTTTACTCTTATTATTTCCTATGTAACTGAAAAATGTGATATTATTCATCAATGGTTTCTTTTACCACTGTCAATATAGGAATAATCATTATTCTCACAGTTGCATATTCTTATATTTGACTATTGTTTTAGTACTTAAAAGGAGCATTTACATATAGGCAATTTCCTCCAGATACAAAAATTAAGGAGAGTTGCAAAATTGGTTGAGTAACCTTCAGTTGTATCAAATAAACTCAGTTTTATATGCAACATAGACTTAAGACTTTTGAACACAGAAAAATTCTAATGAAAATTGAGAAAACACAATTGATAGCTTACATTCAGTATTTAGCCAGTTTTAAAACAAGTTGCTTTTTGGACTAAAGCATTACTACATCTTATCATGCTGCCCTAGTTCCAAAGGTATTTCATACCATCTCTCGATCCATTAGGCAGACTATTGAATGCTCTATTATAAAGAATGAACATTTTTAACAGCTTTTCCTTAAATTACCATGACAGGTACTACAGTGCAATGTTGTTAATCTTTTCCTAAAAGCTTAATGTTGCTATTTAGTTGTTTACTAATAAATCAAAGAAAACATGTCTTGTCATTTTAACTTAGACATAGATGGATGAATTTTCAGTGTCTTTGGAGATGGAAAGAAGGTCCCACAGGAAAAGAAATAATCATTTAGCTTAAAAAAATATACAGAAACACAGACACACACACACACACACACACACACACACACACACACACACAGCCATAAGTACTTTTTACCTAAAGAAGCTGAAATTAGAAGAAATGACACTCATGAAAACACTGTATAAACTATAAAGACGCAATACTTATTATTCTGTTATCTATCACCTATATTTTTGCATTCATTTTTAAATTTGATCTTTGTGTTTCTTTGATGCTCTCCTGCAAGTCAACCAGTATAGGAAATTTCTTGACAGTTTTTCAATTTTTTTTTTGTCTATTGTCTTTCTGATCCCATTTAAGACTCTGTGTCCATTTCTTCTAGACATTTGTTTGTTCATTTAAATTTTTGGTAGAATTATCCTCAATTTCTTGAAAGTTTTTTGTAATCGTAGTTTTTAGAAAATTATTCTCTTTGGTGCTGATAATTTGGTATTAACATATCACTAAGAAATAAGATAATATGCACCTTTAGGATAGTAATTTTATTTTTACCACTGTTTTACCTCTCAGTGCTTCATGGTAATAGATGCCAAATAAATATTTAATAAATGGTTGAGTGAGTGAGTGAATGAAGCAAAAAAAAAAAAAAAAGAAAGAAAGAAAGAAAGAAAGGCTGAGGCAGAAGGAGCCTGAGCCCAGCAGGTTGAGGCTGTGGTGGTCGTGAGCATGCCATGGCACTTCTGCTTGGGTGACAGGGTGTGACTCCAACTCAAAAAATAAAAAATAAAAAGAGAGACAATTTTGAAGTGTTGAGTTATAAAATGTCACAACATACTTAAAGCTAGTTTATTTTTTTCTGTAGCAACTTCTGAGTTCACAATTAGTGAAGATTTTATTTTTATTGAGGATGATGACAGGGCTAAAGATACAATATCTTTATCATATCAGCACAATTTTGTGCAAAATTTCACTTCGACTTCAGTATCTCAGCTATTTTTTACCCCAAAAGAAAACAATATAATTTTGAAAAGCTGGTTAAAAGAAGAAAACTTGCCTAGAAGCTAATATATATAATTCTATTTTTTCCTATGAAGGAGTGAATCTTTGAATCATTCTTGTAGAGTTTTAGGCTGATAAAATTCTGACCTGACAATTATATAATAAGCTGGTGCCTTCCCGAGTTATTAAGTTTTTAGAGTCATTTTCCGTGTTTATTGGGTTTCATAAAATGTTAATGTTAGTTATGAACTATTCAAAACCTCCAGGAGTTTCAGCGTTTTTCTGGTGCTCAAGAATCAAGATGATTTGAAAGTAAACATATGGAGCAGAATAAGTAATAACAAACATTTTCATCACTTTAAGGTCTGTTGTCATCACCATTAATAATACTTCATTGACGGTCTTTTGACATGATTAGATAATTGACAACATTTAATTATAGAAACACTTTTTAAAAGCAGAACTGTATAAATTAGTTTAAGAAACAAAACTGTATTGATAATGCTGAATTGCTTATCTAAGTTTATCAGTAAGAGAGTCACAAAAATTAGAGTACTTTCAGAGGTTTTGAAGTATGTTGAAATATGTTTTAAAATGTATTGTTTTCAGATACAGCAAGTTTGGGGTAATCCAGATCAGATTGCAGATATGAGATCTTGTTCCTCTCATCTCTGATTCAGGAACTCTAGGGAAGGAGAGGCATTGAATAGTGAAGCTTCTCTTTGGGACCCCAAAGAATCCATTCCCTAAGTCAATAAAGAGGCTTTACCCTCTTATGGGTGTATGTCTCAGTGAGATCACTTCAGCATAGCAGATAAAAAGGGATTTATTTTGTTTAAATTTTCACAATTATTTTTCAAGGCCATAATAATATAGTCAATCAATAGAAGAAACTAATAGAAATTAATAGTACATAATGTCAGAGACAATATAATGTCTCACCTTGCTCACCTCACATTTCAAAGGCCCTTCTAAAACTGTTGTGTTAAAAATGATTTGCAAATCATCAGAGAAATGCAAACCCAAACCACATTGAGATATCACCTAACCCCAGTAAGAAAGGTCATGATTAATAAGACAAACGGCAACAGATGCTAGTGAAGATGTGGAAAAAAAGGAACACTTCTACACTGCTGGTGGGAATGCAAACTAGTGCAACCTCTTTGGAAGACAGTGTGGTGATTTCTGAAACAACTAGAAATTGACCTTCCATATGACCCAGCAATCCCCCTATTGGGAATATACCCAGAGGAACTCAAATCATTCTACAAAAAAGATACCTGCACGCACATGTTTGTTGCAGCTCTATTCACAATAGCAAAAACATGGAACCAACCATGCTGCCCATTGAAGTTGGACTGGATTTAAAAAATGTGGTACATATACACAGTGGAATATTATGTGGCCATAAAGAAGGACAAACATAGACTTCACAGCAACTTGTGTGGATTTAGAGTCTATCATACTCAGTGATCTATCACAGAAACAAAGAACAGAGGACTATATGTTCTCACTCATAAGTGGACCTTGAACAATTATCACAATACTATAAGAAAGGGATTGGCAGTAGTGGGAAACTGCCGGGGGTGGGGGAGTGGGATTGGCAGTTGAGGGAAACTGCTAGGGGAGGGATGGGCACACCTCATCAGTGAGGGTACCTGCATAATGAACATTTGTATACCTAACCCTGAATTGTACCCCACATCTTTAAAATTAAAAAAAGAAAAAAGTGATTTGCAATACTTTTTGAATTTGTTTCATTGTCACTGACTTACAACATTTAAAAACATTTCTTTTTTGTGTTTTTTTGTTAGGTTTCTCTTAGTTTGGATTTTATATTTTGGATATTTTCCATATGAATTTCATCCAACCATTGTCCTTTCTTGCCAAAGTGAGCCACAAAGCATTTTGGATTTTGTTGATGAAGAGTTTTGATTTTAAAAGGTAGTGATGAGGAAATTGTATTTAAGGATGACAGGACATTTTGAGCAAAGGTAGACAAAGTAAAAACTGTTAGGGCCATGTGGCAGTTCAATTTCTGTTTGCTTGCTATAGATAAGATGGAAAAAAATATAGAAATTGAAGACTAGGACATTGCGAATCTTATATTAAAAAGTTTAAAGTTACAGATGCCCAAGAGCCTTGGAAAGCTTAAAGTTTACCAGCTAGGAAGTGAATTAATGACACCTCTATTTTCAAGTATATATATGATGGCAGTATGATGAGTGAATTGGACATGTGAAAAACCACAGATTAAAAAAAAACCCAAAACACAAGTCTATATTGATGGACTAAGTAAAAGACAATTGGATAATGGGGAGGGCTGGGTTTTGGAGATGTGGCAGGAGTAGACCAATATGGGTATTTGATCAAAGTGTTGACACATCTTTCTGACGTTCCTAGCTTGAGTAACAAGCAAGGGCAGGGAATAGCTAGATGGGGGACACAGGAAGGTGAGAGGATGGGAAACTATGAGAGTGGGTTGAGTTTCTGGATCACTGGATCTGAAATATTACAAACATTGCAATGTAGCGAGTTGGAAATTCAGGAGATAAGGGGCTATAAATGTTGATTGAAAAGTCATAGCATAGATCTGAACATTGAAGCCCACAGAAAGGGTAGAAGCTGCCAGACAGAACATTTATTGCAATAAAAAACTGGGTGGAACAAAAAAAACCTATAAAAATAGGTGAAGGATGAGGGATCAATTATGGCGACTGAAGAAGCACACAGGGGCAGGGTAAGAGGTGGGAGCAACACCTTTTCTGGTGGAAATATGGAAGGAACAAATCTGGAGCACACCTTGTTAGGAGATTTAAGTCAGGAGAGCAGCAAAGAAAGTTGAAGTAGAATGGGGACTGAAAAAAGTCACTTGATTTTTCAGTGATGAGGACATGATGAGAGATTATGAGTGAATGACTGCCTTTGCAAGGTGTGGCTGGGAGCCAGGCTGCAGGCAGAGTGGTCAGGAGAAAGTCATGGTCTTGTGCTTGCCACAGATGACTCACGATTAAGAATTCAATTTTTAAATATATTTAAAACTGTTAAATGTCCTCTTTTAGCTGTTTTATTTTTAGGTGAAAAATGAGTCCATTTCCTTTCGTTTAACCTCGTAAAGTGTAGTCTTGAAAACTCTTGAAGTTTTTTTGTGGCTCTTTAAACCTTCCATACCTTGTTTAACCTGTGAGCCATTATACATTTTAAAAAGTCTGACTGTCAAGTAAGATCACAAAGCTGCTTTTCCTTCCTTGCAACTATGTGCAAAATTTTACTAAGGCATTTGCTTCAAAACCTGCAGCATTGCATGACAGGTTCCCATTTGGCGTTCAGCTAACTTACTTTTGAACCTTGCTCACATTATAATACCTTTCACAGGTTCTCTAAGTGCACATCAAGCATGAAAAAAATGTTTACTATGGATCCTGAAAATGAGTTTAGTTTTAATCAACTTAATAGCTATTTTTAATGTGGCATGGTAGAACCTAAATGTGCACCTATAAAACCATCCAATTTAGAGATGGATTAGTCATCAAACTGGTCAAGTTAATAAAAACACAATTAAGGCTAACTTGGTCTCTCCTACTTATTGAGGCCTTCCATACATGGGTTTGTGAATCATAAAAGAAAAGGCCAGCTGGGCTTGAATTCCATCCTTCTTCATCCAGTCATTTAGAACAGCTGTCTTCCCTGGTCTGTGTGTGTGTGTGTGTGTGTGTGTGTGTGTGTGTGTGTGTGTGTGTTGTTATTTACACTCTTGGGTTCTAGAGTGCTTTTTGTGCATTCTCTCTGATTTTCATTCTCCTCCTAAAATTGTATTTTGTTGTATGTACTTCATCTTTCTCTTTTCATTAGAAACTCACTTAGAGACTAGTCAGTGTCTTATTTACTCTGTGGCCTCTACAATACTCAACTTCGTGCTTTGCTCCAAGAACATACTTGAAACAGGGCAGAATGATTGTCTCTATTTTGTATGTTGAATTGAGATGTATTGATCCTTGAGGATGTTTTTGAGTTGTCTTTGTTATCTTTTCACCTGCATCTAACATAATGCCTTGTCCGAGGTGGGTGCAGTCGTTCATGAAACATTGTATGACTGCTGTGTGTGAGGCACCGTGCTAGGCAATGAGATGGGAAGAGGGAATAGATGTGACTACTGCTGAGTCAGTACAAAGCAGGGTCAGCCTTTTTCTGAAATGTTTAGGTATGACGGGTGCTGAAGGATTATGGGGCATGGCGTGGAGGCACAGTTGTAAAACACCAAGATGTCAGGGATTTTGAAAGTCAACCTAAGTGTAGACTTAATTTTATAGGCAAAAATATTTAATTTGATTATTACTTTTTAAAACATTGCACGTATATTAACTTCCAAATACTGTTGAGCCCTAACATCCATTCTTTCTTTGCTTCTTAGCAGCAGAACTCTAACTTGGACACTTGGCCATCTGAAATAAAAGTCCATATTTCCTATTCTTCTGCATTTAGGTGTAATCATGTGGCACAGTTCTGAGCCACAAGATGTCAGTGGAGGTCATTTATGAGACTTACGGGAAGAGTGGTCTCAGCTAAAAAGGTCCCTTTGACCCTTCTTTAATTTTTATTTGATTGTAAGATGGCTTCAGAAGCCATCTTAGACCGTGAGGCAATTGTATAAAATCCATACACTAGAGTTGTGATACAGAAAGATAGGAGTCTGGGTTCCTAATGGAGCTTCCTTCCCAGGTGTAGGCTGTAAGTTTCCGGCCTTCCTTACATGAGAGAGAAATAAACTTGTATCCACTAAATTTAGGATTTTTTGTGAATGTGCCCAAATCTAACCCTCACTAGCACAATAGCTATTTAAAGAATTTTGTATTAAGTCCCCTTGGTACATGGAAAAAATATTATAGACATATTAGGTTCTCTTAAAACATTAACATATTCTTTAATTTCTTGGCAATTAAAGCAAACTGAGTGAGGATGTTATCACATCCAAGATTGTTGACTCTGGCTACAGAAAAAGGACTCAAAATAAAATTTCACTTCTTAGTTCCTTAGTTCGTGAATTTAAGCAGACTCATATAAGGAAAGGTTATACATGCAGTAAAGAGTGGATCTCGGTTTGATTCCTTGGCCAGCAGTATGACATGGACAAGTTTTCTTCTCTTCTGTGAAAGGGGGCTGCATTTACTGTCTGGCTGATTGTGAATATTAAATTATTCAATGAGGTAACATAAGAAGTAACATATGTTAGCCCTTATTTTCCCCTTTCCTTTCTCTAAGAACAAGAAATCAGAAAATTATGAAATAAGCCAGGCTGATTCAGATAATTAAAAAAGACATTTTGCTTAAGGATTGCTAGTGATATCTTCCTTGGTATTAGTGTTGCACTTTTTGTCAAAATCAGATATTTTAACACTCAAAATGTTTTTGCTTGCTTGCCTTTTATGCTGTACTATAGAAAATATTTGTTTATAAAATTATTACTTAGAAGATGTGCTTTGGTTGTGATGTATATAGAAACTGATCATTTTTCTTTGTTTTCTTAAAATTCAAAATGATTCCATGTTAGTACTATAAGGTTCTTCCTAACATACTGTCATTAATACTTAAGGTTCTTCCTAACATACTGTCATTAATACTTATTACTAAGCTGTTTTCTTAACTAGCTTCTTCATCTGATTCCATATGGAATTGTAAATGGTATAGCTGTTTTATTGGTATTTAACTTTTAAATAAAATATATTATGTTCTTGTGAAATTTAATTTTCATTACATAACAGTGCTAATTTTGTAATTTTCACACAAACATAAACAATGTCTTTTAAAATTTATTTCTAGAAGTGTTAGAAGTATACATTTTTTCTTAAATTTGTAAGGCTGCTGATGTATAACAGGTAGCTATAGAGAAGACAGACATCCTAAAATATTATTTTCATCATATGTTTAATATTTGGAAATTAATACATTTTTATAAATAGGGAAATTAGAACAGACTCTGGTAAGGATTAAAAAAATAGAGGATAATATGAATAATTAACATATGGGTTTCAGAAGAGATCTTCATTAATCGTTAGCAACTGTTATAAATATTTTAGATTTTTATTAGAAATCTGATGCCAAACATTTTTAAATTTGCATGTTGAAGAGTGATGCCTGAGAAATGTTTCAAAAAATAAACGTAGAGTCAGTTAGATTTCAGAACTGAACTTATAAATTAAAGTTTTGTTCATTTTATCAATAGTGGAACATATATGTCAATAATTCCCACATTAAACATGAACAGCATTTCTGAAATCTTGGTTTGATTTTTATTCTAAAGATGCTGCAAACTTTGTGCAAAATGTAGATTAATGGACTATGTATATTTTTTTCTTCAAAAATTGTCCTAAATTGTCTGTTATATGACTTTAACTTATTTAAATAGTTCGTTGTGATCCCTTTTCATTAGTCCTCAAAGTCTTTGGAGGACCGATTGCTGTCAGGAAAGAGTGATATCTCAATATGGTGTGCTCAACTTTTCATGGCCATTGGCTTCTACTTACTTTCTCTGACTTCCCCTCCCACTCTGCTTAGTCACCATATGCTTTGCAAATGGTGGTCCCTCTGGCCACAAGTGCCCCTCTGTCATCTCTTACTCAGCCTGCTTTTGCCTGGTTAATTCCCATTCTCCACTAGCACCAGCTAAGAGATTACTTCCTGTATAAGACTTCCCCCACCCCAGTCTAGGTTAGGAGTCCTGTCTGTATGTACCATGTTTCTACTCAACTGTGTCTCTAAATCCACTTCTGGGTTATAGTCGCCTGATTACAGGAGCCCTGAAACTGTGCTACCATAGCACTATGGTCTGAATGTTTGTGTCCCCTAAAATTCCTGCATTGTAATCCTCTCTTCCAAGGTAATGGTATTAGGAGGTGGGGCCTTTGAGAGGTAATTAGGTCATGAGGGCTTTTCCCTCATGAATGGGATTAATGCCTTCATAAAAGTGGTTCTAGAAAGCTCTTTCGTCCATCCCACGATGTGAGATCACAGTGGAAAAAATAAGTCACCTATGAACCAGAAATTGGGGCCTCACCAGACACCAAATCTGCTGGCACTTTGATCTTAAACTTCTTAGCCTCCAGCACTGTGAGAAATAAATTTCTGTTGTTTATAAGCCATTCAGTCTATTTTTTTTTTACAGCAGTCTGAACAGACTAAGACACTCAGTTAACCTACATTTACCAGGATGCTGGCACATAGTAGGCAATCAGTAAATATAATGAATGGGTGAAAGTGAAGAAAATAAGATATTTTTAGCTTAGATGTATATGTGCATGTAAAGCGTTAGCTCTGACCACATTTGTTCCCTGTTATTGAACTGAATTGCAGCATAGCTAATTTGATTATAACCACCTTTAAGAATAAAGGCAGGCTATTGCTTGATTTATTTAGTCACAGTTTTGGTGCCAGTTGTGAAGATGACTGTGATGGTCAGAATGACACCCACATAGCATTGTTTTGGCTGTTTCATTTACCTTTAGATAAACCAAAATCAAGACATATTAATAAACGATATAATTTATCAAGGTTGAGGGAAACATAACTTTAAATTACAAATATTAATTCAAATGGTTTCTCCCCCTTTTTTTCTTAGCAAAAGTGGGTGGAGCGATGAGAGAGAGAGAGAGAGAGAGAGAAAAATTCAAATGTTTTTCTTAAATGAATGGTTGGGCATTTAAAAAAATATTTCAATAGAAGAAATCGATAGAATAATGTACATGGTTTAAGAATTTTAAAATGCCCTATCTCAGCATTACCTCCATTTTTAAAATATCATTTTTACAGATGTTTCATTGCATTTAAACTTAAAGTTAGGGCAAATGTAGGAGACTAAACATACCACAAAGAAATTTCTAAATTTTCTTTTGGAGTGGCTTATTCTCCTTTCTATATTTAGCCTCCAACAGTAATAATGAAACAAGTTAGAGGAGCTGAACCATGTAATAACCACTCCTCCCTGGCTCCCTTCAACAACCCTGTCATCCAGGCCTGTCTCTAGCCCAGAAGCAGACTGGGTACTTTTTCAGGCCACCAGGTGGGACACCGAGGTGGCAGGGTCACCAGGGGTGATGATTAAGTCCAATGTATGAAATCTGCAGCTGGAAACCCAACACACATCCTCAGGATCTTCTGTGTTTGTAGAAAAATTTGGAGATGACTCTGCATCTAGTGTTTAAAAATTTGTACCCTTTGTACCTCTCTTACCCAACTCTGCTTGTGTTTATTTCCTTCATATTTTATTTTATTCTTTCTTTGTTTCTGTTCCCCTAAAGTCTGTTTGATCCTTACCTCATTACTGTTTCACAATGAAAAAAATATATCACTACTGCCTTGACATGAGGGACAAAGTGACTGGTTGTATATCCTGATGGCTATAGATAATAACAATGTCTTGTATACTTGAAAACTGCTAAGAAAGTAGATATTAAATGTTCTCATCACATAAAAACTATGTGAGGTAATGCATATGTTAATTAGTTTGACTTAGCTATTCTACAATATATACATATATAAAAACATGTTGCACACCATAAATACATACAATTTTTGTCAATTTAAATTTTATTTTTTAAAAAAGATGAGCAATTTGCCATTTATAGGCTGCAGAGTTGAAGACAGAACCCACAGCCAGGAAGTTTCAGAATAATTACAGAAAAAAAGAGATAAGCCTGCTCAAATGGAGAAATAATTCTACTGATCACTCCTTCACACTAGTTCAGAGAAACCACCCCTTGACTCAAGAAAGCCTTGGGTCAGACCAGCTGCTGCAGACCTTGAGCGGAGGCACCAGAAGTGGTTCTGCAGGAAACAAGCTTTGGGCCCATACATGCATACTAGGCTGATGGGGGAGTATTAAACGAGGAATCAGACACAGAGACCAGGGAGAGGGGTTTCCAGCCTGGCTCATACTAGTCCTTACAGATAAGTAGTGAGAATGGACCTCTTTTGTAGGTCAGGAGTTGGAAAGGAAAGCCACGAAGTGTGTGTGGCCATCTGTTGTCTCTGCCGATGTACTACCTGTTCAGTTTTAACATGCTTTAACTTCACTTCAGGGGCAGCTTCTCCTGTTCCTTTGCACCTGCAAATTTCAAGGTAATTGCCTAATGGGGTTGAATATTTTGCATCTGTCTGTGATGTAACAAAGGTGTCAACCAATTGCCCTGTCCCCAATTCCCCGAACCAGTGCTGTTAGGTCTCATTTACCATTGCATGCTACAGTATGTTTTAGCTATGTGGATTCTGACATTTTGGGTGCAAACCAAGAATGGTGGTGGAAGGAGAGACAAAAGTAAGAGAGGACATTGGGAAGAAGAGGTGAGGGTGAGAAGGGGAAAGGGAAGGAAAGAAAGAAAGAGGGAAGAGAGAGAGAGAGATCTTAATGTCAGGGAAATAGCAAAACAAACAACACGTTTTATATTTCCTCATTAAAAAAACCTAAGTGCATGTATGCATATGTGTGTAATCCTTTTAAAAACAGTTCTTAAGCATTTTAACTCTTCTTGAAGCCTCTTTTTCTATCATAAATACAAAAATATTTTATTCCTTTGATAAGTGGTATATAATTTGAGCAGATAGCTGTTGAAAAATAACTTAATATTCCTCAAAGAGGGCCAAATATAGTCAGGGAAATTAAAATGGCACAATTTTTGCTTGTAAGCATTACATTTTTTATTTTCTCAGTGTAATTCTGAGCCTGATTCTAGTATTCTTCATTAAAGAGAAACTATTTCTTTTGTTCAGTAGAAGAGCTGTTAGTTTGTTACTCAGATGCCCTGGCATATTTGCTACTGTGTTTAATGCTTGACAGCACTCTTTTCCTTTCCCTCCTTAAGGTTCTCCTATGGCTGTGTTGGATTTTTCTGCTTCCCTCTGGCTTCTTGAGAATTATGGCATGAGAGTGGTCTGAGACGGGTGGTAACACGGGGAAAAGTTGCTCTGACTGGACCTGTGCAATTGCTATCATTTGTTTCTGGTTCTTCAAATGGGGGTCTGAGCACAGTTGGGAAATAAGCTTGTCTTCAACAAATGAAAGAGCCATGCATTTCCATTGAAAACTTCACCAGACAGGATGAAGTTGACAGATCCAGGTCCTCTTTCTCCCCCTCCCTTATCAGTCCCTGAAAATGAAACTGTTTTTGGGACACAGATCATTATCCACTAGGACCTTCCCTTAGAGGACAGGCAGTGTGGTGCATTTCTTAGGAAAGCTTTGCCAAGCCCATCTGTGACTGTTATCATGAGCCTGTGAGAAGTATGGCCACGAGCAGCAAATTTGGGAAGGACACATTAGAGATAAGATCCTATTTTTAAAAACACTCTCTCAGACTGAGCTATGTACAGCCATGTGCTGCATAATGATGTCAAGGACGAACTACATATATGACAGCGGTCCCATAAGATTATAATAGAGCTCGAAAATTCCTGTCGCCTGGTGACGCTGTAGCTGTCGTGTCACAGCACAGTGCATTACTCACATGTCTGTGGTGGTGCTGGCATAAACAAACCTACTGTGCTGCCAGTTGCTTAAAAGTATAGCACATACAATTATGTACGGGACATAATACTTGATAATGACACACGACTATGTCACTGGCTTATACATTTACTATTCTATACACTTTAATGATGATTTTGGAGTGTCCTCTTATAAAAAAGTTAATTCTAAAACAGTCTCAGGAAGGTCCTTCAGGAGGTACTCCAGAAAAAAGGCATTGTGATCACAAGAGATGACAGCTCCATGTGTGTTATTGCCCTTGAAGACCTTCTGGTGGGACAAAATGTAGAGGCAGGAGACAGTGACATTGATGATCCTGGCCCTGTGTGGGCCTGGGCTAATGTGTGTGCTTGTGTCTTAGTTTTTAGCACAAAAGTTTAAGGAGTAAAAAATAAAATGAAATAAGATAGAGCATTTAAAAATAGGAAAAAAAAAGCGTATAGAATAAGGATATAAAGAAAAAATTTTGTGCAGCTGTACAATGTGTTTGGGTTTTGAACTGTTATACTAAAGAGTCAAAAGGTTAAAAAAATTGTAATGTAAAAATGTCATAGTAAGCTAAGGTTAATTTATTATTGAAGAAAAAAGCATTTTTAAAAATAAATTGAGCGTAGCCTAACTGTTCAGTGTTTATTTAGTCTACAGTAGTGTACAGTGATGTCCTAGGCCTTTCTGTTCACTCATCATTCATTCACTGACTCACCCAGAGTGACTTCCAGCCCTGCAAGCTCCATCCATGGGAAGTGTCCCAGACAGGTGTCACAGTTTTATCTTTCATATCATATTTTCACTGTACCTTTTCTACGTTTAGATATATTTAGTTACACAAATACCATTGTGTTACACTTGCCTACAGCATTCAGTACAGTAACATGCTGTACTGTTTGTGGACTAGGAGCAATAGGCTACACCATGCAGCCAAGGTGTGTAGTAGGCTGTATTATCTAGGTTTGTGTAAGTACACTCTATGATATTTGCACAACAACTAAATTGCTTAAGGATGTATATCCCCATCATTAAGCGATGTATGACTGTTGATGAAGATGGAAAAGGCAGTTTATTTTGAGTAATGTAGAGTAAAATATTGCTATCCAGTGGCAATAGGCGATGCCCTCATCCCTGCCATTCTTCTGCCAGTGGCCAAAAGGAGCAGCTGCCTTTGTAACTGACATATCACTCAGCGTGTTCCAGAATTTATCTTGATCTAGTTATGGAATGGAATTCAGGTCATCTTTGTTATCCAAGAAATTGAAAACCAACACCATGCCTCACACACATCTTCACTTCAGTCATTGTCTTCCATTGCTTTCCTACCCTGCTATCACTGCAGGTCTCAACTTTACACTGCTGTGTGCCTTCCCCCTCCAACTTCATCCACACCCATCGCCATACTCTTCTGATGTGTCTGCTGAACATCCCTTTCTGTGTCTGGTGATCTCCCATCCTTCCTCAACCCTGACTCTGAAGAGAACTCCATCTCCTCATCTTAACTGAAAATTCGATGTCTCCCAAGAATAAGACTTTCTCCACAGTTCTTCCAAGCATGTCCTCAGGGTCACTGGTAGAACAGGTGTCCACCTTTCTCTTAGTGGCTTTTATTCACGTCTACTCCACCTCATTCTGGCACAACCCATTGTAGTTCTGAACTTCATGTCCTAGTGCTGTACCACATTCCCATCATCTCTTCCCAACAAACAATCAGCTTTTTTTGTTGTTGCTATTTTTCCCTTGTTTACTAAAGATTAAGGTCATACTCCAACATCTAACCATTTTGCCAGTTTACCTAAACATTCATGGGGTAGCCATGACTTCTTAGAACTTGCCTATTTCCAGTTCCTTGGTAAAGAGAAGGCCAGTCTGGCCTCTTGGTTTCCTAATAGCCACAACTCTTAAGCCTCTTCCTCTTCAGTGGATTGCTTTTGTTGTTGCTTCGTGGACTTTCACATCAAATCTGCGGCATCTCCTAAGTAACGGTTTGAAATATTTTACTTGAATACCAACGCCTTTCCTTCTCTCACTTGCTCAGCTACTCTGCAGAAAGTCTTCACCCTCTTTGGGACTTCCAGTCTCATTATTACGTCTCCGTTCATTAAAACTTTTTTCACAGTTCAGTATTTTGATCTCTATCTTGCCATGTCTTTAACTCCCTGTCCATTTTTTTTCTCTCTACTCTCACCTGGAAAATCTCAGGTTTGTAAAAACCCACTCACCTGATTTCTGTGTGTCTGAATCTGAGGAGTAGCATGATGATGAAAAATATCACCAACTGGGAAGACAAATTTTACTCTAAATTCATAATCACAACCATCAAACATTTCCCCATTCTATTTTGTTTTCTACATCCCCAAATGACTCATTTATGCCCTCTTCCTTTTCTCAAACTTCTCATACCCCTACCTCCAGACATTCAAGTATTTACCTAACCCCATTTATTTCATGGCAGAAAAAGCCATCTTATTGAAATGGTCCATCCTCCTAACAGTACATTTACAAATCTTCTTAGAACTGCATCTATTTTCTCTTCCTTTTTGATCCTATTAAAATGGAGGTAATATTCTTCCACCTATCAAAGATATAGATTTTTCCACTTATTGGGCAACCTCCTCTCACCTTTCAAATATTTCTTTTCTTAACTTATCCCCTGTCTCTTTCCTGCATCAACTTAAATTTCTCCATTTATATAGCAAATCATTCTTTTTGTATTCAAGTATGTTCTATGATTTCTCTTCCTGACAGTCTCCTTCCAATCCCACTAAAACAAACCAATGAAGACTTTCTTTGGGCCTTACATTCCATGTAGCTCCTACCTTATCTCTTGACTGCAGACGAACTCCTCAGAAATTCTATACCAGCTGTCTCCTTACTCCTACCCCGACTTCTATTTCAATTCTTTATTGCTTTTACCTCCACCATTCAGTTGAAAACTGATCTTTTCACAGTCACAGTAACTCTTGTGCTGTCAAATTCATCAAAAATGTGGATTATTTTTTATTGTCAACTTACTCAACCCTCTAGTGCATTCATTAGAGTTGGCTGATCATCCCCTATTAAAACACTCACCTTTCTTCGTTTGACTTAGCCTGTAATCTCTGGGTCTTTCTCTTGTTTCCCTGTTTTCTTTTTTTCAGTTTCATCTACTGGTTTCTCCTCCAGCTTACTAGTAAATTCTGGAACTTTGTCGGGTTTGTTGTTTTCTCTCTTTACATCCTCTTGGGGAGTTCATCTCTTTCAAGACTTTAGATACCACCCATATGCTAACACTTTCTAAGTTTCTGTCTCCAGCCTAGATTCTCCTTAATTCCAGACTCATTTATCTTTCCCTCATCAACCTGTGTACTTTATAAGCATCTTAAATTAAATATACTCCACACTAAACTCTTAATCTTCTTAACCTCTCTAGCATGTCCCTCCTCCAGTCTTCCTCATTTGAGACAAGAGAATCATGTTTGACTTTTGCTTTGCCTCACTTACACCTCCAAACCATGAGCAAGCCCTAATGATTTTATATTCAAACTATATCCTTGAATCTCGCTGCTTCTTTCTCCATCTCTACCACTCCCCTGCTAGTACAAGCCATCATTAACGTCCTCTTGCATACCAGGATAACAGAAGTAGCCACATTTCCCTTTTGCTACTTCTGCTTTCTTTTCCATGTACTCTACCAGTGTGATCTTTAAAATATGTCAATCCGATTATGCAGCTTGCTGTTTAAACCCTTTTAATATTTTCTGAGATCTCTGAAATGTAATCCAGACTCCTTTTGACCAATGATACTCTGAATAATCTGACTTCTGCTAGTCCAGAAGTATTCTATATTACTCAAAAGAAACCCTAAATGGATGTATGCATGTAGTCCAGAGTCTGTGGCTCTTCTTTGTCACTTACTTGCCTCACTCTGACTTTTTGATTCTTAAGTTCCTTGAACACACTAGCTCTTTCTCATCTTGGGGACTGTATGTGTTTATCCTTATAACCAGACTTCCCAATCTTTTTCTGATCTTTCAGGACTGACCCCACATTCTCCAGGTCTTACTTTAAATGTCAGTCCCTTAGATAAATCTTTTCTGACTGCATTATGTAACACAAATACACGCTTGCTAATCTTTAACACATCGTCCTGGTGGTTTGTTTCCTGCATGGGAATTATGATAATTTATACTTAACTTTTGTCTTTTGCATTTATGTATTTAATTTGCCAAGTTTTGCACTAAATTTTAAGTTCTGTGAGGTCAGAGAACCATGTCTCTCGCACGTTACTGAGTCTCCAGTGTCTAGCACGGTTTCTGGCATTTAGTAGTTGCTAAATGAAGTCTATACTAAATTCATCTTGAAACAAGTGGGATTTTTTTCTTACATTTCCTCCCTCCACTGTATTATATCATATTCAGTAAAAACCATCCCTTTTTAAAAATATATATGCTCAAAAGAGATTCCATACATTTTTCTTTGGATAATGGTAATCCCTAATTATACATGCTTATATAATAATACTCTATAATTATGTGGTATCTTCTATTTTAGAGTCTCAAAACTATTTAGAAATCATAATTAATGAGCAAGCAACTGTGGTTGTACTGGGTTATTAAAATAATTTTACATATAGACCTGAGCTTCTTTTTAAGACCCCTGCTCTAACATATATCAATTTTCTGATTCAAGACCTCTATTTGACTGCTTTGTTGAAAAGAAATGTGAACTAACAAAGCTTCATAATAAAGATTCCTAAGATACTTTTATTGATAACCATGAAAAGAAAAAAAATATAGTTATGGGGAAATACTGAGAGAGAATAAGAATAAAAATCTTATACAAAAATTATAGTTCTTTTACCTCACACTTACTGAGTACTCATTGTATTCCAGAAAGGCTTCTGGATTCTGGAACTATAAAGCTGAATGTGACATGGTCTCTGTCTCATTACAGTGGGGAAATATTTATATCAACAGACAATTATAATACAGTGTGATAAGTGCCATAGAAGATAAAAGAATAAAGTGCTTTGGTTCACAAAGAAGGAAGCTACAAATCTGCCTGACAGGATGAAGAAAGACTCCACAGACGAGATTCTTGAGTTGCTATTTAAGAATGAGTAAGAGTTGACCAGAGAGGGTGAATAAGGAAAAGAAAGGCATTCTCAGAAGAGGAGAGAGGGATGGAGATGAGAAAGTGTACAGCATATGGCAAAAATGATCTGAAGTTAGAACAGAGGGTGCAGGTAGGGGTGTGGCAAGAAATGCTATTCATGTTGTAGCAGCACATGATAAGACCTCGGTATGCCCCATTAGAAACATGAAAACTTTATTCTTTGCAGGTTATCTCCATGACATTTTAGGTTAATATCGTGAATTAAGAGTTCATAGTCTTGAAAATGTTATTACAAAACTGTTCCAATAACCATAATGGACATTTCCTGCTATTTTTCTTTAAGAACAGAGGTCATTATATCCATTTAACCATGGTGGACATTTATCTATATATTTCTGCCATCTTTAGATGATTTAAGACCTGAATTTTAGGCTATCATTTCAGGATTGTTTAACATTTAAATTTAAAAAGTTTGGCTCATTAGAATTCTTGCCCATGACTTGTTTTTCACATATGTAGAGTGGGTGGTCATCTGTGTTACATGATGGGAATATTCCAGAAATGCCTTCTTGCTCACATTTTTTTGTAACCCATGAGTCACAGTGATAGACGTGCCTGATTAAAAATTCCTTAGGGTTAAAATATTGTCCCCAAAACCCAGTTTCTTTATCTTTCCTTTTATTTTTAGGTACAAATGACTTTCTAGCTATCACATTCCAAGGATATTCTTAAATTGTCATCTTACTTGACTTCTGCCAAATATGAGACTCTGAGTACATCTTTTTTTTTTTTTGAGTTTTTGTGTTCTCTGAGTAGTCTTGGTTTCTCTAAACTTTCAATGTCATCCTTAAAAGATATAAGCCAGAGTTTAGAAAATAGATTTTTATTTAATCTCCCTTATTTTAGTATGTTGCTTTGCTGTAGACTTCTTCATGACTGGTGTCCAAAGACAGGAGTAGTTCTATTTCCTTTTTTCCAGGGACTCAGTCTTCTCTCTTCTGCTTGAGTGTAAACTGCTTGTATGTATGTACGTATTTTCTGACTGGATGAGATGCTTAATGGGGATCTGGGGTTTAAATTTTCCTTTTTGAAAGTTCCAGCCAATCCTCTCACGTTTTTTTTTTTGTTTGTTTGTTTGTTTGTTTGTTTTGCAGCCTCCATTTCTTTTTCTAGAGGTCCTAGCTTGCTCTTCTTCATGGCCTTTTGAGGTCCATTTTTGCCTTGTCGACTGCTTCTTGTCACTTAAATTTCTTTCAGTTTCATTATACCAATGACCACTCAAACTTCCTTCCATTTTTCATAATATACTTGATGTTCTCTGCTGTCATTTCCTCTCCAACTGTTTTGATCTTCTGGTTTTACAACAATTTTATTTCTTTCAGTGGGGTTTTGGGAGGGGACTAAGATAAATATCTGATTTTAGGCTGCCTTGTTTAATTAGAGATCTTCAGAACTATTTTTTAAAAATACAAATATGGTATACATCCACTGTGTCATCCTTCCAATGGCCTTGCTTACATGCAGAGGAGAAACTGAATTCCTACTGGATGGTTTCCAAAGTGCCTCATGATTAGTCCTTATCTACATATCAACTAGGACTGTGCTTTGCTTCCTTCAATTCTGGTGCTCATATAAGAGTCAATTCAGGTGAAACAGCCTCCTAATCTTCACTAGTTGAATAGTACAGAGAGGTAGGAGACCATCGATAAAGAAGCTTTCTACTCACATTGTGACATTTGGAAAGACTTTGGAAACATTCTAGTATATCATATAGTGTGGGCAAAAAACAATGCAGAACATGTAGAAGAGGAGTTTAAGAAGAAAAAAGCGGCCTGATATCTCACCAGAACCCCAAAGAGACTCCAGGTTCTGATCTAGCATTTGTAATGGAGGACAAGAGAAAGAGCTGGTATAAAACTGAGGCCTTCATTGAAGGCCTGTTCCCTTCCCCCTCTTTCCCTTCTCTCCTTCCCCTTCTCTATCCCTACTGTATTCTCTTTGCATCTGAAGAAATTATTGGTCCTAAATCTTTGCTCCACTGTAATAGTGCCATAGTGGCTAAAATATACTTTCTCTTACCTTGAACTTGAACTTTGTCAAGTGGCTTGCTTTGGCTACTGGGGCATTAAGGGTACAATGTGAATAGTGGCTGCTGTCATTTCAATGTACTGATGCAGTTGGGCTTACTCTTCCATGCTTTTGATACAGACATGAGAATAACATCCCTGGATACCCATTGCCCCTAGTCTGAATGCCAGAATGTGACAGCTGGGCAGAGCCAACCAAACCAAACCAATCCATACGCCTGCTTTTGGAGACAGAGTTGCCCAGCTACCTGCAGATGCAGGAGAAAAAGATAACTTTGGTTGTTAAATGCCACTAATATGTTGCAGTAGCTTTCATTCAGAAAAAGATGGCTGATACACAAAATTATATCAAGAGGTAAATGCTATTATAAAAATACTGAAATATATGACATTTGATTAAGGTCTAGATGGAAGGATGAGGAGGAAAACTTTGTAAAGTTTGGAAAAACATCAATCCATGTCTTGTAGTGGCAAAATTTTTGGTAAACTATTGCCTGTGGCATGAAAAAATAAATGAATGTATTAGATGTATTAAATGAACCTGGAAAGTTTGATTAGGGGATATCAGGAGGAGAGATGAAAGTATCAACTGACTGCTGCAAGCTGAATTGGATAAAAATACTTCAAGAAATAAATGAGCTTGGAAAAGGAGTGGTCAATTTACATGGAGAATTAAGAGGGAATTTAAAGAGCCAAGAAATTTCAAGTTTAAAAAATAAAACATTTCTCATTAAATCAATTGTAAAAAAGGTGATCATTATAACACTATTTGAGATTAAAGACTAAATCTGGGGAGCTGCCAAAAGACATGACCAGTTAGATGTTATCAACCTAACTAGTGTGGTAGAAACATTCTTTGTTAAAATAGTCAAAATAATTAGAATGATATCTAGGAGATTTCTCACAGAACAAAAAAGATCCAAGAAATCCCAAGGGAATGACCTCACAAAGTCTAACTCCAAGCACCCATAAATGGAGAGTATGACTTAAAAAGAATTGTTAGTGTGGCTTTGGTACATGGAGCTCATAAGACTCAAGTACATAAATATCTACAAAGATGTTAAGAGAGATGTGCTAGCAGAATCACCACCAGCTTTAAACAAAATAAACAAATAAAAGATCGACTGAAATGTAAAGAGACCTCTGGATTTCCAACTTTCTACAGGCAGGAAAATATACGTTTAATTAATGCTACAAATTTCTTCCTATTACTGCCTTAGTGATTTCCCATTAATTGAGATACGTTGTGTTTCCATTTTATTCAGTTCAAAATACTTTATAATTTTTCTTTTAAATTTTTCTTTGGCTCAGGGGTTATAAAGAAGTGTAGTATTTAGTTTCCAAATACTTGACATTTTTCACCTAGATATCATTTGGATTTTCTAGAAAATCTAGCTCTCTGTTACTAATTTCTAATTTAAATCCATTGTGGTCAGAGATCATACTTCGCCTAATTTTTACAATTTACATTTATTGAGGGTTTTTTATGCCCAGAGTATGCTCTACCTTCATAAATGTTCTGCGTGCACTTGAGAAGAACATGTAC
Source organism: Tarsius wallacei (assembly GCA_963574415.1). NCBI lineage: Eukaryota > Metazoa > Chordata > Mammalia > Primates > Tarsiidae > Tarsius > Tarsius wallacei. The sequence goes on from CAUYQG010032999.1 coordinate 27,324, forward strand.
TCTGCTGCTGTTAGGTAGAATGTTCTTTATAAATCAAGAAGGTCAAATTAGTTATTGTGTTGTTTCCCTCTTCTATATCCATAATAAATTTCTATCTACTTATTCTATCAATTAATGAGAAGTATTAAAATCCCTGACTATAATCATGGACTTCATCAATTTCTACTGTTTTTAGTTCTGTTTTTGCTATAGGTATTTTGAAGCTCTGATATTAGGAGCATGAATGTTTGAATTGTTAGGTTACTTTGGTGAAGTGACTTCTTTATTCTTATGAAATTATCTTACTTGTTCCTGGTAAGATTCTTTGTTCAAATATATGGTATATCTGATATTCAGTTAGTCATTTCACCTTTCTTTTGATTAGTGTACACATGATTTACTTTGCCCATATTTTTATTTTTAACCCCTTTTGTCTTCATATTTAAAATGTGTTACTTTTAGGCAGCATATTTTTAAATCTAATCTAACAACCTCTGCTTTCTAATGGTGACTTTACATTTACACTAAAGATGATTATTAGGTTTGAGTCTATGATCTTGTGATTTGTGTTTTATTTCTGTTCGATTTTCCCTTTCCTACTTTTGGTTTTCTTTTGGAGTATTTGAATATTTTAAAATTCAACTTTGCCTCCTTTATAGTTTATTAGTTATATCTCTTTTATTATTTTAGTGGTTTCTTTAGGTTTAGTGATATTTATTTATTTTTTATTTTTTATTTTTTAATGTTTTAAAAATTTAACTGTGTGCTTTTTATTGAATTGCAGCTAAATCATATATTTTTGATATCATAGTCCACCTTTAAGTGATGCTATATCACTTCATGTATAGTTTACAGAACTTACAATAGTACCTTTCCATTTCTTTCCTCCTGAACTTTGTGCCATTGTCACACATTTAACTTTTACACGTATTATAAACCACAGACTACATACTTATTGCTTTCATGTAAAAAGTCAATTATCTTTTAAATTCATTTATATATTTACCATTTCTAGTGCTTTTCTTGCCCTTATCCATATTCATATTTTCATGTTTTTTTCCCCTTTGTTTGAAAGACTTTCTTTAACAGTTCTTGTTGGATGTGTTTACTGGCCATGAAGTCTTTCAGCTTCTGTGTATCTGAAAAAGTCTTTATTTTCTCTTCACTTTCAAAAGATATGTTCACTAGGTATAGAATTCTAAGTTGACATTTTTATTTTAATAACTATAAAGAGGTTGTTCTACCGTCTTCTCATTTCAATTGTTTCTAACATAAAATCTGTTATCTTCTATATTTTATCAGCATATAATAATACTTTCCCCTCCCCCTCTAGCAACATTTAAGATTTTCCCTTTATTACTAGTTGTGAGCAATTTGATAATGCTGTGCCTTGGTGTCGTTTTCTTCTTGGTTTTATTTTTGTGCTTGGGTTTTATTGAGCTTAGATTGTGTGTTTATAATTTTTATCAAATTTGATACATTTTTTCCACTATTTTAAAAATTATTTTTCTGTCCTCATCTTTCTCTCTCTTCTCTTTTGGGGTCTCTAATTACATGTGTTGTCTTCCAGCTCACTGACACTCTTTCTTATTATTTATCATTTTATTTTTATTTGTATACCTTCCAATATTATGTCTTCAAGTTTACTAATCTTTTCTGCAATGTCTTGTCTACTGTTTATCCCATCTACTGTATAATTTCAGACATTATAGTTTTTATCTCTAGACATTTGATTTGAGTTATTTTTATATCTTCTATATCTTCATATAACATTTGAACCTATGGGATATAGTTATAATACATGATTTGTTATCTTTGTCTGTTTCAAGTGATAGTTCTTGGATGATTTTTATTGGGAGATTATTCTTCTTATTATGGTTTGGGTTTTCTTGCTTCTTTTCTTGATAGTAATTTTGTATTGACTGCCACACATTGTAAATTTCATCTTGTGGTTGCTGAAAATTTTATATTTCTTCAAATATTCTTGAGCTTTTTTTTTTTTTGTATACACTTATATAATTTGGAAACAGCTTGATCCCTTTGGGTCTGGTTCTTTCTTTCAATACTTGTTGGGCATGACCTGACCAGTTCTCAGTTTATTACTAATTACTACTATGGAGGCAGCAGAATTTTTTTGTATTTTCTATAAAATGTCCTTGAAATATGAGATTTTCTGATTTAGCTGTTAGGAACAGATATTGTTCCTTGTCCTAAGGAGTCTGGGCACTGTTTCTGTAATCTTCCTTTATACTTGGGTATTTTCCTTACACATCGGTGCTGATCCATACTGAGTTGAAAATTCAAGGAATACCTTCTTCAAATTGATCCATAGTTTATTTTCAAATGGTTAGATTACAGATGCTTTCATTTTTATTTTTCTCTTTTTAATATAGATATAATAATTTTATAAACTGAAAGTAACTTAAGTCAGTTCTATTTTTTAAAAAAGTAAAATCAAATGCCTAGAAATAATAGAGAAATATATTCTAGCTACCTGCTCTCAGAGTAGTACAGTATTATACTGCGTAACAGCAAGGACAGAAACATAATTAAAGTGATCAATAAATTACAGATAAACCTGAATCCATGTACTTAAAAAGTGACATAAGTATTTTCAAAAGCAAACTACAAACTGTAATATATTTATAAAATTGTAATATTCTTTATATATAAAAACTATTTACTCAAAACAAAGACAAATATTCCAAGAAAATAATGTCCAACAATGTTGATTAGAAATTTTCTAAAATAAATATACAAATGTTCAGTAAACGTGATAAATCGCCATTGACATGAATAATCAGAAAATGCCAAGAAAATATGTGACAATAAATATCTTTGCTAAAAAATTATGCATCTTTAATAGCCTCTTTGGGATGAATTTTTTGTTGTAGGATTGCTGGGACACATCATTTAAACTTTTTTTTAAACTTTTTGATACGTTGTGTGTTCTTTGAAATATAGAAAAGAGTACCAGACACAACAATACATCAGGAGATGTGTGTGTGTCTCTGTGTATTTAAATTAGGCTGAAGAAGCAATATCATATAATAGTACGAACAATAGTCATTAAAGACAAACTCCTGGGTTGATTCCTGGCTTTCCCATTTCACTTTCTAGATGTTACCATTACTATTAGCTATCAACTTATTGGTCTTGACCCAGTCACATTATTTCCTTTGTGCTTCATTTTATTTATCTGTAAAATAAGAATATTAGTGGTATCTCATTATAAGGTACTGTTTTTATTTTTTGACTGTTTTAGATGTAAACAACTTAGTATATGTAAAGGTCTTTGAAAATTCCCAGGCATACTGTAAGGGTTCCACATATTTTTATTTTTACAGAGACCTACTTACACTGTAAATCATCCTGTCAAATAATATAATTGCATAAAATTTTAGAAAAATATTGTCTAAAGAGATAAAATTAAAGTATAATACATATGTATGCCCAATTTGCTTATCAAAAATAGATTTTATGCTAAAACAATAAAATGTTTTCAATGGATATTTCTGGGTGGTGTTTTTGCTTTTTTGTACTTTTAAACAAAAGCTTTTATAATTAGAAAATCACTTTAAGTAAATTAAGAACACTTATCTTTACTGTCCCTTCTTAAGGTACCTTCCCTAGTTTCTTAGTCAAGAGTAATTGATCCCCTCTCAGTTCTTTTTTTCTTCTTTTTTTTACTCTGAAGATGTGGGGTACAATTAAGGATTAGGTATACAAGTGGTTATCATATAGGTAAAGTTTAGGACTTCCTCTGGTCCTTACTTCGCCTGGTTTGAGATCAAGCACCATTATTGATGTTGTGTCTCCTCCCTTCCCTGGCAGTATCTTGCTGCTGCCAATCCCTTTCTTAAAGTACTATGGTAAATGTTCAGGGTCCACTTTTGATTGAGAACATCTGGGACTCAGTTCCTTGTTTCTGTGACAGATCACTGAGTATGATAGACTCTAAATCCATCCAAGTTGCTGCAAAGTTCACAATTTTGTCCTTCTTTATGGCTGCATAATATTCCATCATGTATATGTACCACATTTTTTAATCCAGTCTACTTTCTATGGGCAGCATGGTTGGTACCGTGATTTTGCTATTGTGAATAGTGCTTCAAAAAACATGCATGTGCTGGTATCTTTTTTGCAGAATGATTTGAATTCCTCTGGGTATATTCCCAGTAGGGAGATTGCTGGATCATATGGAAGGTCAATTTCCAGTTCTTTCAGAAATCACCATACTGTCTTCCGTAGAGGTTGAAGTAGTTTGTATTCCCACCAGCAGTGTAGAAGCGTTCCCTTTTCTCTGCATCCTCACAAGCATCTATTGTTTTTTGTTTTATTAATGATGGCCATTCTTACTCAAGTTAGGTGGTATTTCAACGTGCTTTTAATTTGCATTTCTCTGATGATTAGTGAGGCTGAGCACTTTTTCATGTGTCTGTTGGCTGCCTATATCTTCTTTTCAGAAGTATCTATTCATATCTTTTGCCCACTTTTTAATGGGGTTTTTTTTTCATTTTAGCACATTTAAGTTCCTTATAGATCCTGGATATTAGGCCTTTGTCAGATATATAGTTTGCAAATATATTTTCCCATTCTGTGGGCTGTCTTCCCACTCTCTTGATGGTTTATTTTGCTTTGCATGAACTTGTCAGTGTAATGAGGTTCCATTTGTCTATCTTATCTCTAATGGCATGGACATCTGGGGTTTTGATCAGGAATTGGTTGCCTACTGTGACTTCCATAAGGCCATCTCCTGTGTTTTCTAAGATTCCTTTTTTTTTTCGAGTTGAAGTCTTACTCTGTCACCCAGACTGGAGTGCAGTGGCCGCTCCCGGCCACCACAGCCTTGACTGGCTGGGCTCCGGTGATTCTTCCGCCTCAGCCTTCCAAGTAGCTGGAACTACAGGCATGCGCTACCACACCTGGCTAATTTTTTGATTTATTGTAGAGATGAGGTCTCGCCAAGTTGCTCAGGCAGGTCTTGAACCCGCAGGCTCAGGCAATCCACTCATCTCAGCCTCCCAAGGCGCGGGATTACAGGCTGAGCCACTGAGCCCAGCTTCTA
>CAUYQG010033004.1:0-12402 GCA_963574415.1 Tarsius wallacei
CCAGTCCCTGGAATTCGCACCCCGGTGTATTCCCGTCCCCTTCAGCAGCAGGATCGAGTGGCTGGCTTCTAACAAGGAGAAGAAGGCAAAAGCGATGGAATGTCACCTCCACAATCAGGTTCCAGAAGAGAATGCCATTCATCTTCCTGGTGTTCTTTCTCTGCACGACTCTTCTCAAGTGATGGAGAGGCCACATGGCAAAGAGACAAGAGTAGAGTAGCCTACGGCCAACAACCAGAAAGGGAGGGAGGACCCTCAGCGCAGCAGCCCACGAGGAACCGAATTCCACCAGCAAGCATTGAGTGAGCCAAGAAGCAGATCCGGCCCCCGTTGAGTCCTGAGATGACCACAGGCCCAGCTGATGCCTTGACTGCAGCCTGGGAAAGGCCCTAAAGCCAAGGACCCAGCTAAGGTTTTAACACCTACAGAGTCCACCTTAATGGCCATGACTTCCAGGACCTCTCTCGGATCTTTCTAAATATTACTAGATTCCTTTGCAATTACTGCAGCAAATTCTGTAACACTTGATTATTGAGTAGACTTTGGGAAGTTTTGCATTTTAGCTCTTTAATCCAATGCATTAAACTCGAACATGTACAATCTGGTCTAACTAAGGATTTTGTAGGATTCTGAAAGCCATTTTCACCAATTTTCTATTTTCTTTTTTATTCCCCTGAGTCAATAACAACATTGGTTTTCTAGAATATTCCAAACATACAAATAGTAAGAGGATTTCTGGCCCACAGAAATTTTATTTTTTTTTTTTTAGCTGGGGACTCACTCTGCCACCCAGGTTGGAGTGCACTAGCAAGATCATGGCTCACCACAGCCTTCACCTACTGGGCTCCCACAGTCCTTCTGCCTCAGCTTCCCAAAGTGCTGGGATCATAGGTATGAACTACCACGCTCAGCTCAAGGCTCCAGGTTTAGGAGTAATGTGTTATCCGGCAATAGATAACCAGTGCAGCTAACAAGATTTTAGCAAGCATCCATCTCACACTTCACTCTCTCATCCTTCCCATTTAAGAAATATCCTCTAATTGATCAAATTGGCCCCATCATTTTCAAATACAGATCCTGTTCCGATGGTTCCTCCAACACCCCCATGCACTGTCACTGCACACTTACCAGGAATGCCTTCCCCTTCCCTCATCCTCAGATGAGGTTTTAACACCTACAGAGTCTACCTTAATGGCCATGACTTCAAGGACCTCTCTCGGGTCTTTCTAGATATTGCTAGATTCCTCTACAATTTCTGCAGCGAACTCGCTAACACTTGATTATTGAGTGGACTTTGGGAAGTTTTGTATTTTAGCTACTTAATCCAATGCATTATACTTGATCATGTACAATCTGGTCTAACTAAGGATTTTGTAAGATTCTAAAAGCCATTTTGACCAATCTTCTATTTTCTTTTTTATTCCCCTGAGTCAATAACAACATTGGGTTTCTAGAATATTCCAAATATACAGATAGTGAGAGGATTTCTAGCATGTATTCACTAAACTAATATTTTTTCAAGTGTTTATGCTGCTGATCCAGGCACCATGAGGATTAAAAGGTTTTGTTTCTTTTTAATGGTCCTTTCTCTTGAGTAACAAATAATCCAGCAGAAAAATAATAAATTGCTTCAATTGACCTCACTAGAAGGCTAATGGCATAGGTATTTTGTGAGAGGTACAGAAGGGAAGCCTAAGAACTATGGGTATCGCACTTGGGTTCCCTGGGACAGAGACCAGGAGATGCAGTTTGGTATGCAGGATGTTTGTTAAGAATCACCCTTGAGATCAAGCCCTTAGGAGAAGGAAGGAAGCAGGGATGGGCAGAGGGGGGAACCAAGTGTCAACAGAGGCCCAGCAACAGACTCGAGGGACATTGTGGGAAGCTCTGGAGCAGAGGCAGCTCTCCAAGACAGCCCCACGGGGACCCGAGATGGCCAATCCTATCTATCCCATTTCAGTCAGTCATTGAGGGAGGACAGACCAGGAGGGTTGAACTTCTCTGAGTCCCCTCTCTCACTGAGGCAACTCTGAGTATCAGCTGCCTGCCTATGGCTCTCGGGGCAGCTGGAGGCGCATGCCTTTCCTTGAAATGGGATCTGGGCCTCACAGTCATCAAATATGGTAAAGAAGAGATGGTGAGCATAGACATTGCATTTGCAAGCTTGACTGGTCAGGAAAGAAGAAAGTTCTGGAAGGTGCTGGCTTGAAGAAGGGTTTTAGGGGTGCTGTCTTACCTCCTTTTTGTATTATAAGATAAAATCATAAGCCAAGCTTATTTCTCTTTCCACCATGGCCAAGTAGAACTTTTTACACCGTAATTATAGCACTTAATCCATTATGATATACTTACTCTCCCCACCTGTACTGTGCTCTACACAAAGCAGGGGCCCAAATAATTTTCCAATTTTGTTCTCTGAGTTTAGAACTTTCTAGAGCACCAAGTTACCATGTAACTGTTGGTTGAGTCATTGAATTGAAAATTAAAAAATAGAAAAATCTAAACCTCTTGAATTTTATTTTTTACTTAAATAAGGACGTCTGAGCATTACGTATTTTTAAAGTAATGATAGTATTCCCTATCTGCTATGCAAATGAATCCTTCTATAGTGAGGGGCAGGGGAAGAGGACAGATGTTTCTTGCCGTAATTATATTAGATAATTAACAGACCCAGATTCTGATGGTCTCCAGGAGCTTGTCAACTCATTACATGAATAAGAAAATCCAAATTGATACACATGCAGCCCGGGAGATTATACATGCGGTGAGATTTTGAGACTTCTCAAGTTGTTGCAAAGACTTTCTTCTTTATAATGTCCTTCCTCTCCTTTGATGTATCTTCTGTGAAAGATGATTAGCACACAGCTTATTGGATTGGAAGCCAAATAAATCAATGTTGTTTTCTTTAAGCCTAGAGAGTTCACAAGGAACCGTTTTTATAAAATATATTTATCTCTAATAATCTCCCGTGGACAGATCTTTACAACTGATCTGTCAAGGGTCAGGGAAGAATGAGGAGAAGTCTCCTTACCGTTAGCCTTCACGGAGCCTTTATTTCTTGTTGGTGTTTGTGTTGTCTGTTTCCTCTGTGGCTGAAATGAAAAGCGGAATTACAAGAAAGATGTGTCTGTGGCTCTCACTCCTGGAGCACCGGAGGAATATAAAAGAAGGTGCATTCATGGAAAAGCATCCTTCCAGATTCTTGTAATTCTCCACAGATGCATCTAATCCAGTCTGGTATGTGATAAAGGAATACTGATGAGTGAAGAGAATCTTTAATATGAGCCTGTGCAATGTTCACCCCTTGGAGAGTTCATGATTATGTAAATCTCTGATTCTACACCGAGGGGTTTGCATATGTGCTGAGCAACCGTAAAATACCAAATGGATTGTTTCATTCCAAGTATTAGACCCTCAGCACTTACATTTTGAGAAGGGCAAACTGCAAGAAAAAAAAGCTGTGATGAATTTGGGGATGCATTGGCTGCCAGTCCTAAAAGTAACATAGAGCTCTTCTGTCACAATGAAGGGGACTGCCTTGAAACTCCTCTAAGGTTGCAACATAGAAATGGAGAGCCAAGCCGGGCTCCATGGCTCAGTCTGTAATCCCGCGCCTTGGGAGGCTGAGGTGAGTGGATTGCCCGAGCCCGCGGGTTCGAGACCCGCCTGGGCAAACAAGACCTCATCTCTACAATCAATCAAAAAATTAGCCGGGCGGGGTAGCGCGTGCCTGTAGTTCCAGCTACTTGGAAGGCTGAGGCGGAAGGATCACTGGAGCCCAGCAGGTCGAGGCTGCTGTGGCCGGGAGTGGCCCCTGCACTCCAGTCTGGGCGACAGAGTGAGACTCCAACTCAAAAAAGAAAGAAAGAAAGCAAAAGAAATAGAGAGTCAGAAAATTAAGTCATTTTGAAACAAACACATTAGAATGTGCACCAGTCCTTGGCCAGCTTAAAGTGATCCCTTTGAGAAACTACACACTTGGCTTCACAAAATTGCCTTTGAGGACTTTTGGGGTATCCCCTCTTCCAGAATTCTTCTTGAGGCACGAAGCACATCTTTTTGAATAGCACTTGTGGCAATAGCTAGATCTTCATGCTCCAAAGGTGAGTTTATTTTTTTATGTTTATTTCTCCCTTTGAAACTGTCAAAAGTCACCCAGAGCTGAGTTAGCACACCTTGGGTGACCAAGGTGGGTCACACGTCTAGTCTAACATTGATCTAATGAACCGAATTACTTAGTAGTGCCAGAGCCCAGCCAAGAAAGCAACCGGCTGAGGGATCACGGAAATAGTGAAGGCCAACAGGAGTAAACATGTAGCCTCACATGAGAGGTAATTTGGAAGAAGAAACGGGACATTTATGAATATGAGTCCAGGCGTGCTTGTTGAAAAACCCTCCGGATCATTCATCCACAAATTCGGCAGCTCATTCAACAAACATTTCTGATCACCAACCAAGCTCCAAGCACAAAGCTGGATGCTGGGGACATTTAAACAAATAAGACCCACTCCCTTTCCCGGGCTGCATGCGAACTAGTTGGTGAGACAGACATTTTAAGGAGTGTGACAGGAACCGGGGAAGTTCATTGGTAGAGATCTGAACAGGCATCACAGAATCACTCAAGACTAAGACTAGAATGTTTCAGGGCTTCATAGTCCATTTCGGGTCATTGACGTATTTGACGGTCTGGTGAAACTTATGGACACTTCATTCAAGTAATGTTTTTTAAATGCAAGGTATAAAATACACAGATTTACAGAGAAACCTAATTATACTGAAATATGGTTATCAAAATATTTTCAAGTATAATCTCAAAATTCATGTGCTTTTTAACATGAAAAAGCCAAGGGGTGGGCCTAATAACTACTGTGATATGAACTAGTGAAGGGCACGGTCACTATTCTGAGACGCCAGCAACAGTAACATGGGATAAAAATGTCGGTGCTTTCCATCCGTGGCAAATCAGAACTACCATTAGTGCTAGTGGGATTTGTTAACTACATCCATAACTAGAGAAAATGGTCAAGTTCAGTTACAGGTTAATGGAAATAAAGACAATTTTTCCATCTTGAGACCCCCTGAATTCTATCCATGAATCCTTTGAGGGATGAAAACTCGTGTCAAGAATCCCTGACTCCTGTCTAACCTGTCTACCAGACAATGATGAAGCTTTGTTTTGTTTTGTTTGAGTTGGGGTCTCACTCTGTTGCCTAGGTTGGAGCAAAGTGGCATGATCACGGCTCACTGCAGCCTCAACCTCCTGGGATCAGGCAATCTTCCCATCTCTGCCTACTGGGACTACAGGTACATACCATCACACCTGGCTATTTATTTTTATTTTTTTTTATAGCAATGAGGTCATGCTACATTGTCCAACCTGATCTCAAACTCCTGGGCCCAAGCAACCTCTCACCTCAGCCTCCCAAAGTGCTGGGATTATAGTCGTGAGCCTCTGCGCCAGGCCAGAAGATGAGTCTTAAATTAGGAGTTAGGAAGGGGAATGTGAATAGAGCCAAAAGGAGTATCCCAGGTACCAGGCGCTGTCTGAGCAAGGTCACACAGGTAGGAAACAACATGGCATCTTTGGGAAAGTTAATACAGTTTTCATTACTAATGCCTGGGATTTTCTAATATCTAGTGCTCCTGGTTTACGATTTTATTTCATTCTGTTGCATGGACCACCTGTATCACTGACCCCATCTACTCAGGCTCCAACACACCGGAGGTCCTGCTGACACAGTATGGCCCAAAGCCCACCCACGTATACAAACACAGGCACCAACATGTGCGTCTGTGGATGAACCAACAAAAAGTTATCTATAGACAGTCCCTATTCTCTAGGAGAGGTCAACTTTGGATCAAGTGTCATTCTTTTAGTCTGGTTGTCACAACATTGCCGAAAGGCATTACACAGGAGGAAACTTTAATTCCAGTTCTGGATTTTGACATTATTCACCTGTTGCTCCAGGGCCAAATATATATTCATTTATGCATGCATTCCACCAATACTTCTTGAATACCTACTCTGTGCAAGCACCGCGCTAGGCACCAAGGATACCAAGATGAATAAGTCTCAGATGCTACCTTGAGAGAAACTTCATCTAGTGGGAGAGACGGAACTTGAGTTAAGTATCTACAAAATGCCACCTTTGGAAAAATCCCCTCTGGGGTGAGGAGACGAAACCTGAAATTAATGTCTATGAGAGCAGCTAGCAGTGAAATAATGCATGAACCACTTAGCCCAGTACTTATTCCCTGGAAAGAACTCAGCATGTGGCTTCTAGGAGAAAAACAACACATCTGTCTGAGAGAGTCAGAAAAGGCTGCCCGTTAATGGTGACTTTTCCTCCCCGAGTCTCACTTTCATACATACAAATCAACAAGATGAATATGTCCTCTGCTGCAACATGGATGCATCTGGAGGCCATTATTCTAAGTGAACTATCCCAGAAACAGAAACTGGAACACCGCATGTTCTCACTCCTAAGTGGGCACTAAGCATTGGGCACCGAGCACGAGGGTAGAATGACAGACTGGGCACAGCTAGAGAAAGGAGGGAGGGGGACAAGGGGCACAGTCGCACACTGGGCACCAGGTCCCCTACCAGGGAGAGAGAAGGCTCGGTGGAAGCCCAAACCTCACCTGCACACAATTTACTTACGCAGCAAATCCTCACAAAGTCCCCACAGCTAATTTTTAAAAAACCAACAGGTTTAAACCAGATTTTCGGCAACCTCAGAAAGTCTCCCCTGCTGCACCATTCTACAGATACAGTTTGGTTTAGGGTGGAAGGAGCTTGTGTGCGGTAAAAGGTTAACTCGTCAGGCAAGGGTTGTCCAAACCTGCATATTCCAAAAGTCTCCAGGACCGACTGGTCTTCAACCAGACCCTGAAAGACAACCGCCAAGCCCCTGGAAACCTGCCTAATAAGAGGGCCTTTGGATGCCTGAGACCTTGGACCGCACCAGATAGTTGATGCTGATTTGTGATTTATGTGACTTATGTTGAATGTTTGCATACCTGAGCTTTAGACCATATTGTGTCAGCTGGACCTCGTGGGTGTTGGAATCTGAGTAGATGAGGTCAGTGACACAGGTGTCCCATGCATACGTGACTAACCCCCAATAATAACCCTGGACATACCAAGTCTCGGGTGGGCTTCCCTGGTTGACAGTATTCTCTATGAGTTATCCCATGTCCTTGCGAGATCAAGTTCTGTCCAGACAACTCCACTGAGGGTGACAACCAAGAATCTCACTGCTGGTCTCCACCCACCCTGTGAGTCTTTTCCCTCGACCAGTTTTAATCTGCAGCCTTCCACTGTCATAAACTCCATAACCACCCATGGAATCATTTTTCTGAGTCCTGTGAGTCCTTCTAGGAAGGAATGAGACCTGCGTATTTCTTGGAGAGCCCCAGCACAGATGAGTACCTTTTCTCACAAAGCCTTCTCTGCTTCCTTCAGTCTAAGTCGTTCTCGGCTTTCAGTCGGCTCTTGATCTTACAGCATAGCCTGTAGCACACATGTGAGTTTAAACCAGTGTCCAGTCACTTAACAGTTTTTTGGCTGGGTGCTGCCGGGCCGACTCTGAACTCTGCCAAAGCCTGGCCCATCCCTCACACTCTCCGTTGATCCCACACAGCCAGGCTGGGCGTGCCGTCCACTCTCACCGCATGCTTGCGGCAATCCAGTAGATTGTCTGGCTGCATATAAGAGAAGAGAGAAGAAAGGGAGAAGGAGGAGATAGAAGAAGAGAATAAATGGGATTCTGGCAGCTAATCAGCCAGCATGTTAAGAATAAAAAAAAACTAGGACCTTCACCTCAGGACAGAAGGCACACAGGTTGGACAGGAAAGGATCAGGGGGACTGAAAGAGCATGAGAAGGAATTGTCCACCTGGAACAGACACGGGAAGAACAAATAAGAAATCTATAGCAGAGATCACACGATTATATCACAAATCACAGGATGAAGGCAGAGACCAGGGGAAGGGGAACAAGGTAATATCATAGCAAGCCGTGCCCTGGGAGAGACAGGTGTTTACTAAGTGACAGGCAGGGAAGGCTTCTGCTTTTAAAGATTCAGCAAGATGAAACCAAGACAGTGCAGAGAAGCACAATACACATGGGCTATGTTGGGGTCTCGTTGGCTTTGGTGGGCTCATGGGTACACTAATACTGGGAATGAGACGAGACTTGATTAACCAGGAGTGGAAGGAGGAAAAGAGGTCTCTGGTAAGAGTCTAAAGAGACCCCTGGCCCAAAGTAGTGCTGAGTACAAGCCAAGAGAGGGTCTTCTTTGCCTGGAAATGCGGTGTTACTACCACTGCTCTCCTGCATGTGTGTCCATCCCACCAGGCTGAATTAAGGAACAGAAGGACGAACATTTTTCTTCTATATAAAGGATATCACCAACCTAGCATAGCTGCTTTGTTTTCTCAGTTCAACAAGAGCTCACGAGTGTCAGCAGTGCCCTGGACACACGCCTAGGTCTTCTCCAGAGTATGGCGGTAGATGGTCCCACTGCAGGGTTCTCTCCAGCAAGGGCCATGCTTGGCTGGCTCATGGGGCAAAACGAGAGTACCACAAAGTTAGCTCCCAGGAACAATGCTCAACCAAGGAGGGGTTCAAGATGGTGGACAAACGCCCCAGCTTCCTCGACCCACAACGGGACAGCTCTGAGCTGGGTTCTATGAAGTCTGTCAAAAGGCCTCCAGGGGGATTACACCCAGGTTCCCATACTGGCAACTTGCACGCTGATACTTTTTTGTATGACTTGGGCTCCCTTCCTCACCTCCTCTGGCATCCCTCACAATGCTTTCTGGGTTTCCCAGCTGAACTACTCTCAGGCTTGTCCCAGGGGCTGTTTTGAGGAGAAACGTGGTGTGAGGGTGCACCACGTCAGGCACGAATGAGAACAGAAAGAAGACTGGACCTTCATTGAGGGTTTACTGCAGCCAAGGACTTCACAGGCATCATCCCATTATCCACACAACAATCTGCTGAGGTGAGGGTGGTTACTATCCTCATTTAACAAACCAGGAAACAGAGGTCCAGAGAAATGAAATCACCTGGCCCAGAGCACCAACAGATGATGACAGAGGTCAAGTGCAGGCGTGTCCGATTCCAAATCACATCTCTTCCCACTGTTTCACACAGCATCTCTGGTCAGGAGCGTCCCTGCAAGACTGGCCTGGCAGTGGTATCCAGGGCAGACTAGAGGCGGGGAGGACACCACAGACCAGAGACTGATCTAGAGACATCCATGCCCAGCCAGGCTAGAAGAGCTGAGAATCTGAACTGGCATAGTATCCAGGGACGAGATGAGCACAAGACAGAGAAGGAGAGGGTGAGGACCTCGTGTGATACAGATGCAGAAAGGAAGGGAATGAATCTGACACGATGTCCTTCTTTTAAGATGTTTTCCTCTTTTGAGAGGCAGTTACCAGATGGGAAGCCCACTCCCTTCTGTGATCCCAAGGAATCTTTGGGGACCACGGAGAGATCTTCCAGATGCACGTGGGCATCCCGGCAGCACTGTGGGGGTCCCACCTAATACCTGCTCAGTAGAGTAGGAAAGAGTAGGTCATCCATAACTCACACCACACCCTTCAGGTGTGGAGACTCTAAGCAGAGGACACCCTCCAGACACTGGCTCCAAGAACCCCTTCAGTTCCCATAATGCACTGAGCAAGCCAATGACAACAAAAAAAGAATCTTGCCTTGTACAGAAGGTGTGAGGAACGTGCTCCTGTCTCAACAGTGTCACTTTTGCAGAAGCCAAGACCCTGGGTTTAACAAATAGAACACACGGAGCGAGCCTTGAATAAAGCCTCACTCGAGTCATAGCAAGCAAGACAGTTGGTGCCCATCCTGCTGATACTTACTAGCTTCGGTGGGTTCAGCAGCATGAACCTCAGGAAAATTCAGGACGAAAAATCAGACAACCACCCTCTCTCCACTCCACTCCAGTTTAAGTAGTGAAATCCCAGCTGCAGTGCAGGGCATTAACTCTCAAGCCTACTGTGCTCTTAACTCTGTGAAGGGTGTACGTAGCCTAGGCTGTACCTAGCAGTTTAGACTCAATCTTGTTTGTAATCAGGGAGGTCCTGTGAGAGGCAGGGGAAGATTTTTTTTTTTTACCCTGGACACACGTTAGACTGAGTACAACCAAATACTTGTATTACACACTTACTGTCTCATAAATAGTAGGTTGAGTAGGTTGAGGGCATGCCTCGATATAGGTATGGACCTAAGAAGGGTAGTCTATCAGTAAAATGAAAACCCATTACACTTCAGTGTGCTTGCAAACAAGGTCCTATGAGATTGAATCATTCCTTCATGAATTATTTCATCAGTACACATTTTTCACCATTTCATGTCTACTATGAACTCTGTTACATCGTCTTATCATAATCCTGAATATGGAAAAGGTTTATAAAAATTGTGGTTACCATAAAGAAGAACAAAATCATGAACTTCGCAGGAACCTGGATGGAATTAGAGTCTATAATACTGTTTCTTTCACAGAAACAAAGAACGGAGTATCACATGTTCTCACTCATAAGTGGACCTTGAACAACTACCGTAATACTATAAGAAAAGGATTGGCAGTAGCAGGAAACTGCGGGGGGAGAGAGAGGGCAGGGAGGTGGGATTGACAGTAGTCGAAATCTGCCTGGGGAAGGGGGGCACACCTCACCCACAAGGGTACCTGCACGATGAATATTTGCATACCTAACCCTGAATTGTACCCCACAATTTTAAAATAAAAAATATTTGAAAGTTAAAATTTTTTTAATTGTGACTGCCATTTATTGAGAGCATATTATAGGCTAGACTCTGTGCTAAGTGGTTCGTATTGTCTTTTTCAAGCACCCCAACAAAACCACAAAGGAGAAAACATCATTCCCATTTTACATAAGAGTGAACGGAGACCCAGTTTGTGTAAGTAACTTGTGAGGCTTCACAAAGATGGTAAGCAGCACGGTGACAGACGATCGCCACCCATTTGACAACGTGGTACTTTTTGTCACCGTACTTTGCTCTCTCCTATCAATTATCATCCTGAAAATGGTACAAGTGCATGAAAAAGCCATCAAATAGCCACACCTGCAATCTTTCTATCTCGAAAAATAAAGTGTACGCATCGGGTATTTGGGGATGATTAATGATTTTATAATGTAGAAACAGCCCACTGCCAATGAAGGGAAGGTGTTCTTGAAATAAAAGACAAGCAGAACTCCTCAACTGAAATCTGAGCCTAGGACTTTTACTGAGGAAAACCAATCTGATTTCCATAAAATGGACAATAAGGAATGTAAAGCGAATTTGATATGGGATTTAAGTGGACTAGAAACAGGGCATTCCGAGTCTGTGCTTAACTTCAGAGAACAAATTGTCAATCAGAGTCCAATTCCAAACACATGTGAAAGAAAGCTGAAATGTCATCTCAACAAATCTACAGAAACTGACATGTCCTTTTGAGAGCAATCATCACAGTACAAATCCCAGAGGATCTAAGAGCCTAGAAATGTAAATCTTAATGTCACTGGGACATTTATACTTTGCAAAAGCCATCTCTAAAAAACTACCCCCAAAATGACAGAGTAATACTTCGAAAAGTGAAGGTCACACTTCATCTCTGCATCCTGGATATTTTCAAGACACGGAAGGTTAAAAGTTGAGCAGGCCATAAGAGCTTCAAGAAAACCATTAGAGCTTTCTCTTGATTTATTTGTCCTTAAAGCAACACAGCTCAGGGTGCCCAAGGCCAAGGGAACTTGCTTAAAGAAAAGTTCTGAGCTGATAAAAATGTCTCCTTGGTTTATTGTGCTTCAAAGACCATTTGGGAACCACTGATAGGCAGAAACAAGGGCAAGAACAAAAGACATGCTGTTTAGGCTCAGACCATGACATCTATACCTTCACGTACACAGGACGTCTTTCAAATTGGTCATCTCTGCTTGGGTCTCCAATCCTTAAGATGATTTGATGATGTGAAGCTCACAAAATCTCCAAGAAAATTAAATGAAATAGATTGTAAAGGTGAGCTCTAAAATAACAGCTCTTGTTTTCCATTGGACCATGATGTATTCTGATGCGTTGTTGAATTCAATTTGCTAATATTTTATTAAGGTTTTTGGCATCAATGTTCATCAGAGATGTTGGTCTGTAGTTTTCTTTTGGTTTTTTTGTTTGTTTGTTTGTTTGTAATTTATTTTTTTATTATGGTATTGTGGGGTACAGTTAGGGGTTAGGTATACAAAAATGCTTCGTTCAGGCACCCTTGTTGATAAGAGGTATCTCCCCATCCCCAGACAGATATTTACCACCATTAATCCCATCGCCCTCACCCTCCCCGCCCCATAGTTTCCCACCACTGTCAGTCATTTTCTTATG
>CAUYQG010033005.1:0-45819 GCA_963574415.1 Tarsius wallacei
CTTGCCCATTATCCTGGTTGGGAAAAAGAAAGATCTTCAGAATGATGAACCCACAAGGTGGGAGCTAGCCAAGTTAAAGTAGGAGCAGGTAAAACCTGAAGAAGTGGGAGGGTGAGTAGGAAGGATCGCCTAAGCCCAGCAGGTCGAGGCTGTGGTGGCCGTGAGCATGCTACTGCACTCCAGCCTTGGCAACAAAGTGAGACTCTGACTCAAAAGAAAAAAAATCAGTATGACACTTCTATCTAATATACAGTACACACTCAAAATCTCCCTGATTGTCCCAATTATTATTATTATTTTTTGAATTGGGGGTCTCACTCTGTTGCCAGGCTGAAGTGCAGTGGCAAAATCATGGTTCACGGCAGCCTCAACCTCCTGGGCTCAGACATTTCTTCCATCTCAGCCTCCCAAGTAGCTCGTCCTACAGGCACACATCACCCATACCCAGCCAATTTTTAAATTTTTTTTGCAGAGATGAGATTTTGCTAAGTTGCCTAAACTGTCTTGAACGTGGGTTTAAGCAATCCTCCTGCCCTGGCCTCCCAGTCCCAGTTATGTTCTTTGCAGCAATTTTTTCTTTCCTATGTATGTGCTGCATTTAATTGTCATGTTACTTCAGTCTCTTTTAATCTAGAACATTTTCTCAATCTTTCTCTGTCTTTCACTCTGGAGGCATGCCAGTTATTTGCCCCAGAAGTGTTGTTGGGCCTTTCACTGTATGTCAATCGTATCAGGAGGCACACAGGTCAGTGCATCCCATTGCTGGGACATATTGATCATTTGGTTAAGGCAAAATCCACTAGTTTTCTCCACTGTGAAGTTACTGTGTTTTCCTTTGTAACTGAAAAGTAAGCTGTTGGGAGCTGTTTCATGACTAGGGAAATACCCAGTTCCGTGTCTAAGAGTGATTCCTGCCCAGCCCTGTTGTGCTTGCCAGTCATTCAAGGAAAGTAGAGCTGGCCGGTACCCAGGCTAGGAGGTGCCGGAGATGGCAGAGCCAACCTGTCCAGAGAAGGAAAAGCAACTAGGGCAGGCATCTGTGCAAAGAACAGGGAAGGCATTTGGAATGCCACCCTGGGAACCTTGCTGAAGCTCAATGATGGGGTGAGTGGTGGACCCCACAATGCCCAACAGTACCTCCAGGGTGCCCCAGTGGAGCTGGCCCATTATCAGGATCAAACCCTGGAGAAGGGCCAGTTTGCAGAAGGCAGCAGGACACCTTTCCCTCCTCGGTCCCTGGTGGCTACCAGTGATCCCTGGGGAGACAATGCCCCAGAGGCAGAGGCAGAAGTATGGCATTATTCCTAGAATATTGCCAGGAGCCTAGCGAATCTGCAGTAAATCTACTAGCCAGACCCCTCCACCGGCTCCCTGCTTGTTTGCTCTGCTCCCTGCAAATATTTGCTGTGCTGTTGGACACAACCCTGGGCTGGCAGGCAAGGTGGAATGGGGGGAGGATGCATGATACCCAATGGATATACACACAGTCCTGGACAAATTGGCCACAAGCTGCTGTATGCTTGACAAGGTATCTTAGTTTCCTGGGCTGCCATAACAAATTACCACAAAATGGGTGACTTAACACAACAGGAACTTATTCTTTTACAGTTCTGGAGGTCAGAAGTCTGAAATCAAGGTGTCGGCAGAGCTGCTTCCTCCAAAGGCTCTAGGGGAGAATCCTTCCTTGCCTCTACCAGCTTCTGGTGGCTGCTGGCACTCATTGGCTTTCTTGGCCGCATCCTCCAATCTCTGCCACAGTGATCACATTGCCTTATTCTCCTTTCTCTTCTAAGGAAACTTGTCACTGGATTTCAGGCAGGATCCAAGGAACTCCCAGGTAATTCAGGATCCTCTCATCACAAGGTCCTGAACTTAATTGCATCTACAAAGACCCTTCTTCCAAATAAGGTCACATGCATAGGTACTGGGAATTAGGATATATCTTTGGGCATCATCAACCTACTACAGAGGTATCTATATGCCCCCTTCCATTCTGCACAAATGTTAATTTTTCACATGCATTTCTGAACATGCTCTATATTGATGATTAAATGTTACTAGAGCAGTCCCTGATGGCTGTTTTGGGGCTAACCAAATATTTGTGTCCTCTTCTGTCTGCATACACACATGTACACACACAAGATACACATCTAGACACACAAAGGTTTACTCATTGTCCATAGGCACCTGTACAGAAACATGCACATATGTTGTATTCATACATTCAACACATTTCCTGAGTGTCCATTGGGCACCAGGTCCTGTTGGAGACACTGGAAACACAGCCATGGACCAGGCGGCACGCCCCAGGACTTGTTTACATTCTGGTAAAGTATTCACATGCGCACAAAAAAGCCTAATATGATGCAGAATCATGCAAGGTTTTTACATTCCCAGTGCTCCCAGAAATGCTGAAGTTAGCAATTTTAAGCCATAGACAGCAAGAGAATGTTAAGACCCTAAGTGCAAATAAACAAAGTCACCACCAGAGTACTTTTAAAAACAACAAATCAGGGGCAACCCCTTCGGGTCCCTTCCCGCTGTGGGAGCTTTTCTGTCCTCAATAAATCCTGCTTTTTCACTTTCAAAAAATAAATAAATAAAAATAAAAACAACAAATCATTGACTAAGTGGAATAGTTGTGAGCAGAAGTGAACCCCATTTCTGAATGATCAAATATCTGTATGATAGTAGAAGGTCTTGGGATTCTGGGGTGTGAGATAGAGGAATCTGAACAAAAGGGAGACCTGCTGGATCTTAAACAGCCACAGAAGGCCGTGACTGCACGTACTTGCTGAATTTGTGTCAGGCCCAAGGCAAGAAGTGCTGGGCCAGATGGAGGGGAAGGAAACCAGCCACAGGAGCCATATGCCAGAAGCTGGGGATCAGAGTTGGCAACAATGTACAGGTAAGGTGAGATTAATGAATACAATATCAGGGCATTATCCCCCAAAACTGGCCCTCACACTGGTGTGATGTGGCAACTCAGCTAGGCTGAATTACAGACCCTAGAATTCTCTTTCTAGTGCAATTCCAGTTAGTGTGGGCCACAAGTGATATTCTCACATGAGAGTCAGAGGTTAGAAGTAAGGCAGTAAGCATTTTGTAGCATACACACAGTTTTTTCTAGTTATTCAGTCAAACGCTAAAGGGATTTTGCACATGTAAGTAAAGTCTCTAATCAGTTGCCTTTAAGTTAATAAAAAGGGAGATTATTCTGCTTGGGGCCTGGTTCGATCATTTGTGATCTTTAAAAGAAAGCTTAAGCAAGGGAAGGAGGCTACAAAAATTCATGTGATAATGAATTAGAGTTGGAGGCACCAGTACAAAGGTATATTAAATACAGATGATTACATATATAAATATTTATAGTCGTGGATATACACAGATTAGTATGTACACATATCTCTTCTCTCTGTCAGTGAGAAGGCCTAGGAGCAATAATAAACTCAGTAGCCACAAGCACACAGAGTTCCCAGATCTTGGTTTCTAATACCATTCTCCAATAAAAGGAACCAGAGATCCTTGGAGAAATAACTAGTTCTAGGACTAGGGCAGGAAATATACAAGATGAGCCTGGAGTATCTTGTAGGACCAGAAAGTGAGGAAACACACACACACACGCACGCGCACACACACACACGTATGCATATATACACACAATGGTGGGGATACGTCAAAGGGACACAGAGGCCAATTGAATGAGTTCCCAATGGCCAAAGCTGGAATAAGTCAAGCAACAAAATAAGTAACATAGGATTGAACTATAACTCAAGGTGTAAAATAAATATCCGTTAGTCCACTTATAAATAAGTAAATATAGAATAGGCAACTCTCCTGTGTAGAAGAATTCCTAATTATTTATGTAGATATTTCATGCTCAAGGAGGAGAAGCATAACATCTCATTGCTTATCTGAGGGCTGAACATAGTGACTTCCTTCCAAAGAATACAGGATGGAAAGTTGGAGAAAGACTAACTTTACAGTGAAGTAACCTGACAAACACTGCCTCAGCCAGGTGGTCAAGGTCAGCATCAACAGTAATAGTCATGTTGACAGTATGTGCCCTTGATATGATGTGATGAAAATGATACTTTATCTCTGTGATGTTTCTCCCTAAAACCTATAACTCCAGTCTGATCATGAGAAAAACATGTGACAAATCACAATAGACGGACATTCCATGAAATACCTGACCAATTCTCAAAACCATCAAAATAATGAAAAACAAGAAAAGTCTGAGAAAGTATAACAGCCAAAAGGAGCCTGAGGAGAGACATGACAACTATATGTAGTATGGCGTACTGGATGGGCTCTTGGGACAGAAAAAGAGCATTAGGTCAAAATGAAAGAAATCTGAATCAAGATGGATGTTAGTTAACAATAATGTATACATATTGGTCTATTAATTATAACAAATTTATCATAGTGATGTGAGATGTTAATAATAGGGGAAACTGAGCTCCATACTTATATCTTGGCAATTTTTCTGTAAATCTAAAACTGTTCTAAAAGTAACTGCTTATTTTATTATTACTATTTTTTAGAGATGAGATCTCACTATGTTGCCCAGGCTGAATTCGAACTCCTGGACCAAAGCAATCCTCCTGCCTCAGACCCCTGAACAGCTGGGACTACAGGCAAGTGCCATTACAGTAGGCCAAAAAGTTTATTTTATTTTATTTCTTGTATTTTAAAAATTTTTTTAAAGAGGGGGCTTAGGATTTCTCTGAGTACAGATTCCAAATAGCAGCTGAGTCCACAATCATTCTCCCTTCCCTTTGGGTCTTCCTTCCTGCGTGCCTGTGAAAAACAAGCTTTGGCCTGTGCCCATGGGGGTCCAGCCTGCTGACAGCCGGCCCTGTGAGCTTTGGGCATGCTTAGCCAGCCCCACAAATGCATAAGCCAATCTCTTATAAATAAATTATATATTTGAATATAGATTCGTAACTCTATATTTATCTATATCTGTGTGTATGTATATATGTGCAAATACTTCTAACTGGTTCTGTTTCTCTAGTTGAATCCTAACACAACTAGTATTTTACAATGTTTAAATTAAGCTACATATTTGCATATATTTCAAATACATAATTTTTAAATTATATAACACATCAGGCCAAGCGGGGTGACTCACGCCTATAATCCCAGCACTTTGAGAGACCAAGGTGAGAGGAATGCCTGAGCCCATGGGTTCAAGACCAGCCTGGGCAACTTGGCAAGACCTCACCTCTATAATAAATCAAAAATTAGCCAGGCATGGTGGTGTGTGCCTGTAGTTCTGGCTACTTGGAAGGCTGAGGCTGAAGGGTCACTTGAGCCCAGCGATCGAGGCTGCAGTGACTGAGAGTGTGCCACTGTACTCCAGCCTGGGCAACAGAGTGAGAGACTCCAACTCAAATAATAATTAATTAATTAATTAATTAAATTATATAACACAGCAAATAAAATATCAACATTACTATATATTATAATTCTGCTCTAAATTATTAGCAAATAAAATGAATGAAAATTAAGTATTATTTTAAAACTTGGTTCAGTAGACAAATATAGACATTTAATCATAAACACCGAACATAACATGACTCTAATTTTTTAAAAGCAATCCTAAAATATAAAAATCATCTGAAGCTGTGAGATAATTTTTGCCAGCTGCTGGAAAAAATGACTTTCTGATACTTCACTGGTTTGGGGACAGTGAGGAAATAATATTTTTCTTTAAATCCTTCATCTTTAAATGATCCCATTTCTTTTTGATAGCTTTGAGATTTTTCTTACACAATTCCAGGGGAAAGACTGGGACTGCAGTTTTTGTATTGATGGCATGCATTGTGCTTTGCTCCAAAAAGCCATTCTGCTTTCTTTCAGTATTCTTCAGTTTCATAGTGTATAGATGGGGATTCTAATCGGGTCCCTGAATCAGTTCCAGTTCTTTCGTGCTCATTATCTGCTTCTTTGAAAAGTCTTTGAACCAGAATAAGAATTATTATTGTATCAGAAGCTTTGCTTTGTCCACTGTTATCTTCTTCTGACTCTTGGAGAAAGTATAGGAAAGCATAGATGTGTGGAAGTATGGAAAGTTATTTTTAAGTTAAATAAGTGTATCTTTGTTCAATTTAAAAATCTTAGTGTATCATAAAACTCCATAAATAGTCTTAATACAAAATAATTCAGATTTCAGATTCTTTTAGGCCAAAACAACAGTCTTACGCCAACCAATATACCAGTATCTCATATTTTAAAGTAGCAGATGTATAGGAATTCTGGCACACCAGGATACTGAAAACCAATGGAGAAGGGATAGAATGAACAAAATACATTTTCATTAAATGTTCTCTGAATGACTCCAAGATATTTTAGGCAATTATCCCATCTTCTCTAAAGTTGATGAGACAATTTCTTGCTCTATTTGTGAACAGAATTACTGTCTTCTCTAATTGCTGCTGTATAGCCAAATGGGCATTACTGAAGGAAGACTGGCTTTGTATAATATTTTGCTAGGTTGTTTTCCTCTCTCATCCTTAAAAAAAATTTTTTTTAAAAGACAGGATCTCCCTACATAGCCCAGGCTGCAGTACAGTGGTTATTCATAGGCATGATCATAGCTCTCTGCAGCCTTGAATTCAGCTGAAGCAGTCCTCCCACCTCAGCCGCTGAAGCAGTCCTCCCACCTCAGCCTCCTGAATAACTGGGACTATAGGTACATGTCATCACACCTAGCTGATTTTTAAAGTTTTGTGGGGTTTTTTTGTTTTGTTTTTGTTTTTGTTTGAGATGGAGGTCTCGCTATGTTGCCCAGGTTGGTCTCTAACTCCTGGGCTCAAGTGACCCTCTCATCTTGGTCCCATGTAGCTAGGACTTCAGGCATGTACCATCACACTTGGCTCATTAAAAAAAAAAAATCACATCTTGAAGTGAGTAATAAATGGATCATCTCAGCCTGGGCAACATAGTGAGACCTCATCTCTGCAAAATAATTAAAAATTAAAAAACTGACTGGGCATGGTGGCACATGACTGTAGTCCCAGTTACTCGAGAAGCTGAGGTGGGAGGATGCTTGAACCTAGAAGTTTGAGGCTGCAATGAGCCATGATTGCACCAATATACTCCAGCTGGGTGACAGAGTGAGACCCTGTCTCGAAAAAAAGATCATCTCATAGGCCAGAGCTTCCAGAACAGGACAGTATCTTGGCTATTCTTGATCCTTTGTATTTCCATATAAATTTAGAAGGAACTTATTAAGCTCTATTAAGAAGCATGTTGAGGTTTTCATAAGAATTATATATAATCCACAAATTAATTTGAGGGAGAATTGATCTTTACAATATTGAGTATTTCAAACCATGAATATGATATAATTCTCCAGACTCATATATGCTAATGAATGCAAAAGAAGATATCGAAATGGTAGGATTGTGGACACCAATGGGAATATCTGGCTGGCACCACTCACCTTCTAAGAGTTGCTTCTGCTCCTTGTTTCCTCCTTCTAGACTGCCAGGTTGCCATGTGACCTTGTCCCCCAGCCATAGCTGATTAAATCAAGGGGAGGCACCTGCCTCAAGCTGATTTAATGAGCATTGTCTCAAAAATTTTTGGACCAGAGGCTGCAACAGAGTTGAACCAGGCTCTCTTTGGTGTCTGACGTTGTAAAATATATAATTCAGGAGCTTCCTGTAACCATGCATCAGATCATGTGAATCAGAGGCGTGTGGACTTTGCTGAGAAGAAAAAAGTAAAGCTCAGAGAGGCACAGAAACAAGACAGAAAGGCACAGAAATAGGGTGAAGAGGCCCAGAGACAAAACGGAAAGGCACAGAAATAAGACAGAGAGGCTGGTGATATTTGAGTCTCTGACTCCATACAGTTCCCAAGGTTCAAATACATTCTTACTAATGAGTTCTAACAGACAATGTATTATTCCTTATAGTAAATCTATCTTTAGGCTTAAGCTAGTTTGAGTTGGGTTTCTGTCACTCGCAACAAGAGTTTTAACTAATGCAGTTGAGAAGACTTTAGAGGGGTATCCTCTAATAGATTTTGAGTGAGCTAGCCTGGGGACCTGACTTTAAGAGGTTCACAATTTGGATGGCACATCACTCCCTCTGAGCCCCTAGTCAGAGCCTTCTCTAACATAAGTCAGCAGGTGACAGATACTCTTTGTTCCTGTTTTATATGGGAATTTAACTGCTTTGATTGGGATAATCAGAGGTGGCCTCTCTTCCTCTGTTTTTCATGCAGGATTTATCAAATATAAGCATTTGTCTTATTTTTATGTTTGGATGCCACACTTAAGTTAGAATGTAATTATTATATTTGTTATCAGGACTACCCACATGATCACTCTAGAGCTGTTATAGACCTAGGCCTAACTGGCAGGTACTGCATGTGAACCAGAGGAGTGTGGGCATTGCTGAGAAGAAAAAAGGAAAGCTCGGAGAGGCACAGAAACAAGACAGAGAGGCTAGTGGTATTTGAATCTCTGACTCCATATAGTTTCCAAGGCCCAGATACATTCTTACTAATGAGTTCTAATGGACAATTTATTATTTATTAAATATGCATATGTCAAGATGTCAGGAGCCTCCCAAAATCAAATGCAAGCACCAAATAGGACTTCAAGAGAAATGCTAAAAATCTTCACCATTACTGCCTCTCTTGGGAATGACCCTACATATCAGGAGGCAGGAAGTATTCTAGTGATAGGAGGGTAAGGTTCTGAATTTTGAAAGGAGGAATTTTAAAGACACTGTGATTCGGAGAAAGGACATGTCCTACATGTGCAGACAGTCCTCAACTTTGCTAAACTCAAGTCTTGAACAGCCTATGCTTTCATGCTTTTCATACACTGTATACCGACAGACCCGACACACTTTTTAAAGGTCAAGTTTGAACTTTCATCTCTCAGCTGATGCAGAATGACTTCAGGCTAACTTCGGGCATCACCAGTTGTCATCATTGTCAGCATAGCCATTGATGTCATTATTTAAACATTTAAGTTAATAGAAAATACACAAATGAAAGTGCTGATCAATGATAAGAAACAAAGCTCTCATAAACATAACACAGGACAATAATGGGAATGATTCGCTGGGCAAAATTGGTGAATCTTTTTCTTCAGTGAGATGTTGATCATCGTGAAACTTGTCAACAGTGTATTTATTTGTAAAGGAGAAAAATCCACTCAAATTGGACGGTGGAAAACTCTGTAGACTCTGGAAAGTACATTCCTTTGACAGGGTCTGAAATGTTATATGGCCTGCTCCTGTGGCCCTGAGAAACAAACCAAAGTCAGTCAACTTTCCTAAGATTCCTAAGATAAGGCAGCCTATTCTTGGGCTTTTCTAGGTTACTCTGACAATGCTAAGAAGATCTTGGCTGCTAAACCTTAACAGGATTCTAAAAGTTTTTTTATATGTTCCAAACTTTCTAAATCAAGGTTATATTACCTTATAATATAAATATCTCTACCACTATCTATATCTAAATGATAATGATGATGATAGATAGAAGGATGATAGATAGATAGATAGATAGATAGATAGATAGATAGATAGATAGATAGTAGGTGGGTAAATAGAAAGATGATAGATAGGTAGATAGATATTTTATGGGGCTTATAGAGCCTTCTAGCCCATGGTGGCTGATTCAGATCCTGATTCAGATCCTCTGGGAGAAACCTTAAAAACCAAGGATAGGGACTCTAAAATTTCTGAACTGATGAGTTAAAATAGCTTAGGAATGCACTCTCTGTTGGGGAATAGCCACATGAGAACACATTTTAATCATTAATGCTGATGCAGGCCAGATTGCTTTCCAAGAAACCCTGCCCTGTCACTTTTTCCAACCATTCTTGCCGAGGACACAGAGGAATTAGGCAAGCCTGGAAGGAGAGCCATGCCTGAGCTTGGTGGCCAAAATTTGAGCAGGGGTGTGTGCATTACAGGATGTGATGGAGAAAGAGCAGCTCCCTGAGTCATCCAAGCAAGAGAAGGGAATTCAGCAACTGGCACCTTCCAGAGAGACCATGCCTCTCTAGGCTTAGAGGCCACAGAGGAGAATCGAGAGTGCAAATATGACCCTGTTTCCCCTGTGCTTCTGAAATACGTCCAAGGCTTACTACGTATCCAATATTATATCTCGAGAGATTTTGCAATTTAAAAAATTATTCGGTATGAGTCAGGTAAGCTCCCAGTATTGTTAGATCATGGCATCTTAACTGGGAGTATATTACCAAGACAGACATTTCAAAATTTGTAGATCTTGGACTCCCATTCCGAACCCATCAAATCAGAAGATCTGGCTAGAGCCATGATTGAGAAAGGTCCATGGAGATTCTAACACAAGACCCAAATTAAAGGCCAGTGCAAAAGAACATGGTGAAATAATGTCAGGCCACACCTTGATTTTTTTTTCTTTTTTAAAAAAATGTCATTGAGTCACCAAAATATAGGATACCAGCACTTCTCTTTTAATAAGCAAACACATCACATCTTGTTAAAATGCAGACTTTTTTTTTTTTTTTTAATCAGGGTTTCACTCCATCGCCTAGGCTGGAGTGCAGTGGCATGATCACGGCTACCACAGCCTCGACTTGCTGGGCTCAGGCAATCCTTCCACCTCAGCCTTCCGAGTAGCTGAGACTACAGGTGCATGCCACCATACCCAGCTAATTTTTTTTTTATTTTTTATAGAGACGAGACCACACTATGTTGCCTAGGCTGGTCTCAAACTCTTGGGCTCAAGGAATTCTCCTGCCTCAGCCTTCCAAAGTGCTGGCATTATAGGCATGAGCACTTGGCCCCATTCCAAGTTTTAGGATCCCATTCTTTACCTAGAATGCCAACCACGTCCTGCTAATTTGTTTATTGCAGAGATGAGGTTTCACCATGTCACCCAGGCTGGTCTTGGACCCTTGGGCTCAGGCAATCCTCTCACCTCCACCTCCCAAAGTGCTGGGGTTACAGACATGGGCCACCAGCCCCCGCAAAATGCAGATTCTGATTCAGCAGGTATAGTTTACATTTCCAACAAGTTCCCAGATGACATCTATGCTGTTGGACCATGTTCTGTACTTTGAGTAGCAAGGGAGATAGGTAAGTGGTTTTCAGCCTACAGTGATATTGCCACCTGCACCCTTGCCCTGGGACATCTGGCAATGAGAATGGCTCAAGATGGTTTTTGGTTGTCTGTCAACTGGGGAACGGGAAGTAGAGGCCAGGGATGCTAGGAAACACCCTGCAGTGCACAGGAGAGCCCTCCACAACAAAGAAACATCCAGTCCAAAATGCCTGTGGTTCTGAGGTTGAGAAACCCCGGACTAGACCAAATGCAGAATTTCTAAGTTTCCTGAAAAATAGCTACATTAGTCTTCACTCCTTTTACATCATGAAAGGTATGAAAGTTTTGGCAATGAGATTTTAGGAGAGAAGTTTTTGGAAATAATTTAATAGAAGATGTGTGTTTGCCCACGCCACTCCCTTCCCAAGGAGAAGCACTTTTATCTTCAAGTTAAAGGAGGGGCTTTTTGAGAAGTCTGCTCCAGAGATTTTAGAAGCCGGTAGACAGCTTGCCAGCTGCTCTGAGGCTGAGGGTGAGGTGCAAACTAAGGCTGCAGTGGGATGGGCCTGCACTCCCGGTGTCCACCAGGGCAAAAAATATGTGAGTGATTCCCTTGGGCCAAAGGAGAGGAAATCTGTGTGGGGCTATTTAAAATCCCACCCAGAAGGGTTTTCTGGAAGGGCGCACAGATCTTCACAGAGAGAAACTGGAGGCTACCACTGACTCCCTAGAGAGCTGAGGAAAGAAGAAGGAATGATAGAGAATAGAAAGGTGTTTGCTTTTATCAAAGAAACTGAAGGTGTTAGATACCCAATGACCAAGAAGAGGAGTTCCTCAGAGAACTCACCAAAGTACCCAAACATCAAAGAGCTGAGTACATCCCACAAATCTGACACCAGCCTGC
This sequence comes from Tarsius wallacei, assembly GCA_963574415.1. NCBI lineage: Eukaryota > Metazoa > Chordata > Mammalia > Primates > Tarsiidae > Tarsius > Tarsius wallacei. Next base: position 11,966 of record CAUYQG010033005.1, read on the forward strand.
AACAGTAACGCTCAAGCAAGAAGTTTCCTGTTCCACTTTCCTCTCCTCCCTTTCTGTACTCCAATCCCAAGGAGTCAGAAGTCAGCCGCCCGCAGCTCCTTTTCCCATTCTCAGCCTTCCCATCTGTGTCCCAGATCAGTCTTTACCTTGTTTGAGAAACTTCTCATCTCTTTTTCCTTCCCCCCAGATTTTCAAAGCCTTATCGACTCTCTCCTTGACAAGTGATCTCACAAACATTCCCTAATAAGCCTCTTCTACATGAATCTCTAACCCAAGGTAGGTGTTCCTGGAAACCCAACCCGTGGCAAAGTAATTATTGATGCTACTCTTGGAAAATGTTTTCAGGAAAAGCAATGACTCAGCTTTCTACGCATTCCTCACCCCAAGCTATGCTTCTGACCTGTGTGGACAAACAGTTGACAACTGTAGGGGGACCCTCCAGGGCCCGACACGGTCAGAGCCAGTTTGATGAAAACATCTAAAAATTACCAGGATTGAGTTTCCCACCGGAGCAGCAGTCTGAGTGCTCAGAATCTAAGTAGGTTGATCTAAGGTCCATAAACATACTTGAGGTAGATTCTTGCAGTGAAGGCCTCTGGTATATTCATTCCTTCCTCTATTCCGTCCACTGTGTAATGCTCCTCCACAATGACTCAGGGCTTGGGCCTCCTGACTTGCTTTGGCCAATGGGACACTAGCAAATGTGAGGCAAGCAGAGGCTTGAAAATGCATTCACCTTGGAACGTGTTCTCTTGCTGTTCTTTGGAATTGCAAAACTGCTATGAGAAGAACCGCGGACTGGCCTTTTGGAGGATGAGAGATCACATGGAGCAGAGAGCGGTCCCAGATGAGGCCTCCCTAGATCAGTCAGTCTACCAACCACCAGATGTGTGAGTGAGGCTGTCCCTGACTATTCAGACCCAGCTACAAACCATCCAGACCCACAAAGCAAAGGAAATAACAAATGTATATTGTCTTAAGTCACTAAATGTGGATGTTTTGTTATCTAACAAAAGCTGTTACGTTAACTTATATAAAACCCTGTGACCTATTTTTTGCACTTGGCATTTTAACATAAGCACTTTGTCATAGGATTACAAACTCCTTATAAACACCTATTTTTAATAGCCACATAATAATTTCTTGAAGGGTGTATATATTTTACAAGAGTGTTGTTCTCTTGTTTGAAATGTAGGCTGTTTTTCATTTTGGCATTCATAAAATTGGTGGGATTGATATCTTCACGCATAAAGATTTTTCCTATATTTTGGATTATTTTTCTGAGAATAGACCTTGTAGAGTAAAATTACAGAGTAAAAATGAAAGCCATTTATTTTCCTTAGCTTTTTTCTGTGAAAATTTAAACAAACAAAAGCAATCAAAGAGAAGAGTATTTCACAGTCTGTGTACCATCACTCAGCTTCAACAATTATCAGTATTTTTCCATTCCTGTTTCATGTATCTATTCCCCATCCTCACCTTTTTTCCTGAAGTATTTTAATCTATGTGAGTAATTTAACCTAGACAATTTTAGGATGTATTTCTAACTGATGAGGATTTAAAACAAAATTATAGCACAGTGGTAATGGGCGTCTGTAGTTCCAGCCACTTGGAAGGCTGAGGCGGAAGGATCACCTGAGCCCAGAAGGTCAAGGCTGCGGTGGCCGTGAGCATGCCACTACACTCCAGCCTGGGCGACAGAGTGAGACTCCAACTCAAAACAAACAAACAAACAAGCAAACAAAACTATAGCACGGTTTCATTATCGTACCTAACAGCATTAACAACGGCACCTTAAAATTTTCTAACACTCAGTCCATGTTAATTTTCCCTGATTCTCTAAAACTGACTGGTTCGAATCAGGATCCAAAGAAGGTCTTGGTTGACGTAACTCTTCACTTTTTGATCCTATACATTTCCCATCAAGTGGATTTGGTTGATTGCATCCTTGTGATGTCATTTGACATGTTTCTTTAGACTCCCTACTTCCTGTTATTTCAGATAGGAATGCCATTAAATTACTATTTAATTTTTTGGAAGAATACTACACTGGGGATGGTATGCTTCCTACGACATTACATCAAAGGACTCAGAATGTCTGGTTGTCTCTTTGGTGATGTTAATCAACTCCAGCCAATGAAAGGTTTAGCCTGAATAATTCTGCTCCCTTAGAGGTGGGCGGTATTCTTGGAGTGTTAACCCAGCCAGGGAGGAAAAGCATACTTAGGCAAGATAGACAGCTCCCACCAGTTCATTTCCTTTCTTTACAAATAAGCAGATGACAAACTCTGTCTTCCCAGTGCAATGACTAAGATGATTGTTTACCATTGATTTTATTTGTTAAGCACATAAGTTCTCTGTTTCATAAAGGTAAAGCTATTTACCTTTTTATTTGTGAGTCATTCCAATGATATTAAACATAGGAAGTTCTTTTCCATCAAGAGATTTGATAAATATTTTCCTCTAGTGTTTTAATAGATTAAAAAATCAATTTAACTCTTTAATGCATATTTTATTAATTTGGATGTAAGATATGAGGCCTTACTTAAGTCTATTTTTTCCCAAAACTTATATATACATATATGTGTGTTTATACACATACACCCAAATGATTTTTCTATCTATTCTAATTCTGGTATCATGCATTATTAGTTTCACGATATTTTTTCCATAAAAGAGGAGAATCTCTATTATCACATTTATTCTTCACAGATTTCTCAGTAGTTATTATGTCTATTCTTTTTAATAACTATATAATGGACATGTGTCATATTTGGAAACTGCCTATTTTGGAGAATTTTCTTCCTTGTGAATCCTGCCACTACCATATCCCCCAAGACAGAAGCCAGAAAGCATGATTTCCCAGCCTTCCACACAGCTAAGGAATGGTCATGTGACCTGGGCTCCACCAATCCAGCACAACTGTATAAAACTTTAGTTTAGAAATAAACAACATGAATGATCACACCACTGCACTCCAGCCTGGGTGACAGAGCAAGACCTTGTCTCGAAAGAAAGGAAGAAAGAAAGAAAGAAAGAAAGAAAGAAAGAAAGAAAGAAAGAAAGAAAGAACATGAGAAAGCAAGCTCTGTGTGGAATCCATTTACCGGTAAGAGTGACACCAGAGGTGTACAGCTAGTAATAACTGAGAGGTTGAATTCCAGGTACACATGTGGTGTTGGTGCAGGTGACAGCAGTGGATGCAGTTGGTTTGTGTCTCTGGCATGAGTGCACATGGGCTCAGTGCCCAGCAGTAGGAAGACTGGTTCCCTCATCAGGTCAGCTCTGCAACGTGGTCTGGGCACTGTTCCTCGGAGGTCAGCTTCCAAGCAGTTCTGAGAGTTACCCCATGCCCATTAATAAATGCCTTTTCTGTGCAAACTTGAAAAGAGTGTTCTGATGCTTGTAATTAAGACTCTTGGCCGACACATGAGGCAAAAATAAATTAGGGAAGAAAGGTATTATATCCAGAATGAAGTGTAGGTATTACCTAGTGTCTAGACTGACCCTTGCAATTTAAAATGTGGTTGGTCCACGCGGGTCCGCAGCACCAGCAGCACCTGGGAGCTTGTTAGAAATGCTTAATCTCAGTCCCGCTCCAGTCCTGCTGAATCTAAATTTGCATTTTAACAGGCTTTCCAGGGAATTTGTAAACACAGACTGAGATGCATTGGTCTAGAGAGCAATGATTCCAACCCTGGCTGCAGTTTTAAACCACTTAGGGACCTTTTAAAGAAAAAGATTGACGTCCATTTACATCTTCCATGACATCAATTGATTCAGGCAAAAATCATCGATGGAGGCTAAAACCACAGGGCAGAAAGTTGTTGAAGAACAGGCTATTCCTACAGCTAAAAAAATTTCCCCACAGGTCACTTATTAATTACAAAGGAAAAAAATTACCTTTACAGCAGGTAAATCTGGCAGACACCACATAAATAAGTGTCAAACCTATCACAAATAACGGGACAAAGTGACATAATGAGCCTCCTGATGTGATAGCATGAAAAGAATACAACAGCAGTCCATGTAGAATTTCTGCCCCAAATGATCAATTTGGATCTAATATGGGGGGGGGGGAACCCCAGACAAATCCAAATTGAGAAACTATCTATAAAACAGATGTCCTGTTATCTTCAAAAATGTCAGTTTCATAAGACTCAAGAAAGACTGGGTACTGGACATGGTGGTGCATGCCTACAATTCCAGCTGTTTGGGATGTCGGTTTCATGAGAGTCAAGAAAGACTGGGTACTGGGCACGGTGGTGCATGCTTATAATCCCCGCTGTTTGGGATGCTGAGGCAAGAGGATCTATTGAGTCCAGGAGTTAGAGTCCAGCCTGAGTAACATAGCAAGAGCCCATCACTGTATAATAAGATAAAATAAAATTTAAAAATAAAATAAATAAAAACAAGTTTTAAGAAAGATGAGGCAACTGTGCTAGATTAAAGGCAACTGATGTGACGTGACAGCTATATGCATTGTAATCTTTAATTTCATACTGAACTGAGGGGAAAAGACTATGAAGGACATTTTCAGGACAATTTTGGAGAAATTTGAATATCGGTTAAGATAATTATATTAACGTTAAGTGCTCAGGGACGGTAAATATAATGCAGACCTGCTCTTAGGAGTTATATGCTGAAGTACCCAGGGACAAAGCATCATAATACCTGTAGTTTATTTCCAATGAACTAGGAGGAAAAATACACATATGAAAGAGAGAGATAAAACAAAGGTGGCAATATGCCATATGTTAATTTGGAGAATCTAGGTCAAGGATTAGCAAACTTTTTTCCCTAAAGAGCCATACTGTAAGTTTGCATACTGTAAGTTTGCATATTGTAAGCTTTCAGCCTGCCAAGTCTCTGTCACAATCCTTAACTCTGCTGTTTTAGTGTGAAAGCAACCATAAACAATATGTAAACAAATGTGCACGCTGTCTTTCAGTAAAACTTTATTTAGGGACAATGAAATTTGAATTTATTATTGTTTTCATGCATCATGAAATATTTTCTTCTGTTAGTGAGTGCTTCCCAAAATGCTAATGTTATCTCATTAAAATTAGAAAACAGCCACTTCAAGAATTTCTTTTTCTGAAAGGATGCACGTCAAAATGTCATCAACGATGACTCCTTCAGGAATAGGAGGGAGGAAGTGAAAAGGAACTTTATGTTTTACTTTATGTATTTCTGTATGGTTTAAATGTTCAAAAGAGTGCTTTGGCTTTGGCGTTGGGTTTTTGTTTTCTTTTCTCACTAAACTGCTTCTTAGATTAGTCAGCTTTTGCTACAGTAACAAACAACCCCATCTCCGTGGTTTACAACAACAAACATTTGTTTCTCATATTACACAAGGGCTGAAAGTAGGCGGCACATTGGCCCTAGAAATTTTCTCATTCTGGGACCCAGGCCGAAGGAACAAACCTATCTAGAACCTACTGTTCTCATAGTAGAAGGCGGCATCACTAGAGACCAAGCCAAACCATAAAACGGAGTTTAAGGCTTTTGCCTAGGCATAGTATAAACCATGCATTTCAAATGCCAAAATGAGTCACATGGCTGAGCCTCACAGTGGAAGGCATAGCAAAGGTGGCATGAATATTCATCTGTGGGGGAAGGAATGAGTAATTGTAAAACAATGATGTACCTTACTACACTTCTACTGAATTAAGTAAATCTACTTTGAAGAAATCTTTTCTTATTTTGTTATCATAAAATTTTTTCCTGTTGACTCATTTTTTTTCTTTTCAATTTTTGATTCCCTTTTTAAATGTAGAGAAGGAGAGTCATTAGCAGTGCTTTTCAAACTGTGCATGGTAACCCATTAGTGAGTCATGAACTGATTTAGTGAGGATAGAGCCAGCATTTTTGTTTCCGTTATGTGCTACGTAGATCTATATACTGATATATTTCTAAATATGATATAAGCTGTATTTTTTGCTTCCTCCACTGAAGTCTTGAACCCCTCAAAGTCATTTGTGAGGGTTGGAATCAGCTTCTTCCAAACTCCTGTTCATGTTGATATTTGACCTCCCATGAATCACAAATGTTTTTAATGACATCTAGAATGGTGAATCCTTTCCAGAAGGTTTTCAACTGACTTTGCCCAGATCCGCCAGAGGAATCACCATCTATGGCAGTTATAGCCTAACAAAACATATTTCATAAATAATAAGACTGGAGGCTGGGTTTACACCTGTAATGCCAGCACTTTGGGAGGCAGAAGGGGGAGAATTGTTTAAGGCCAGGAGTTCAAGACTAGCCTAGGCAACATAGTGAGACATTGCTTCTACAAAAAATTTTTAAAAATTAGCCAGGTGTGTTGGTGCACACCTATAGTCCCAGCTACTCAGGAAGCTGATGCAGGAGGATCACTCGAGCCCAGGAGTTGGAGGCTGTGGTGAGCTGTGATCATGCCATTGCACTCCAGTCTGGTCAATAGAGTGAGACCCTGACTCAAAAAAAATTTTTTTAAAACCACAAAAAAAAAAAATCCACAAAAAAAACCCACCAAGACTTGAAAGTTGAAATTACTCATCGATGAGTGAGCTACAGAGTGGACATTGGGTTAGGCATGAAAATAACATTAATCTCCTTGTACATTTCCATCAGCGCTCTTGGATGACCAGGTATATTAACAGTAATATTTTGAAATGCTTTTTATTTTCCCAGTCAGAGTCTCATTCTGTTGCCCAGGCTGGAGTGCAGTGGCATACTTATGGCTACTGCAGCCTTGACTTGCTGGGCTCAAGCAATCCTTCCACCTCAACCTTCCAAGTAGCTGGAATAATAGGCATACACCACACCACTCCGCTAATTTTAAATTTATTGTTGAGACAAAGTCTTGCCAAGTTGCCCAGACTGGTCTTGAATTCGTAGGCTCAGGCAATCCTCTTGCCTCTGCCTCCCAAAGTGCTGGGATTACAGGCATGAGATACTGTGCACAACTTGAAAGGAATCTTTTTTCCTGAAGAGTAGTTCTCAACAGTGGGCTTAAAATATTCCGTAAATCATACTGTAAACAGATGTGTTGTCATTCAGGCTTTGTTGTTTCATTTCTAGAGCACGGGCAGCATACATTGAGCAGAATTCCTTTCTTTCTTCCTTCCTTCCTTCCTTCCTTCCTTCCTTCCTTCCTTTCTTTCTTTCTTTCTTTCTTAGACAGGGGCCTCACTCTGTCACCTAAGGTGGAGTGCAGTAGTACAATAATATCTCTCTGTAACCTCAAACTCTTGGGCTCAAGTGAACCTCCCACCTCAGCCTCCTAAGTAGCTGGGACCACAAGCACATGCCACCATGCCCAGCTAATTTTTAAAACTTTTCTGTAAAGACAGGGTCTGGTCTGTTGCTCAGGCTAGTCTCAAGAAATCCTCCAGTCTCAGCCTCCCAAAGTGTTGGGGTTATAGGCATGAGACACCACGCTCAGTCTAACTGAGCACAATTCTTTAGGGCCTTAGACTTTTCAGAATGGTAAATGAGCACTGATGTCAACTAAAAGTTACCAGTTGCATTAGAACCTAGCAAGAGAATCAGCCTGTCCTTTGAAGATTTGAAGCCAGGCATGGACTTCTTCTCTCTGGGTATGAAAGTCCTAGATGGCATCTTCTTTCAAGAGAAGGCTATTTAATCTACATTGAAAATATGCTTAGTGTAGCCATCTTCATCAATGAGCTCAGCTAGATCTTCTGAATAACTTGCTACGGCTTTCACAGCTGCATTTGCTGCTTAACCTTGTACTTTATGTTATGAATATGACTTTTTTGCTTGTGACCCACCTCTGCTAGCTGCAGCTTCCTCACTTCCCTCAGCCTTCAAGAATTGAAGAGTGTTAGGCCTTGCTCTGGATGAGGTTTTGGCTTCCAAGGTATGCTGTGGCTGGTTTGATCTTCTAGCTAGACCATTCAAACTTTCTCCATATCAGCAATCATTTTGTTTCACTTTCTACTCGTTTGTGAGTTCCCTGGCGTCGCACTTTTAGTTTCTTTCGAGAACTTTTTCTTTGCACCACAATTTGGCTGTTTGGTGAAAAAGGCTTCGCTTTCAGCTTATCTTGATTTTTTTTTTTTTTTTTTGAGACAGGGTCACCCAGACTGGAGAGCCATGGTACAATCATGGCTCACTTCAACCTTGAACTCCTGGGTTCAAGCGATCCTCCTTCTTCGACCTCCTTATCTCGGCTTTTGACATGCCTTCCTCACTAGACTTAATTATTTCTAGCTTTTGATTTAAAGTGAGATGTGCAATTCTTCCTTTCACTTGAACACCTTGAGGCCATGGTAGGGTTGTTAATTGGCCTAATTTCAATATTGTTGTGCTTCAGGAAATAAGGATGCCCAATTAGAAGGAGAGAGATGGACGAATAGTGGTTGGTGAAACAGTCAGAAAACACATGACATTTGATTAAGTTCACTATCTTATACAGGTGAGGTTTGTGGTGCCCCCCAAAACAATTACAATAGTAATGAAAAAGCTTAAAATATTGCAAGAATTACCAAAATGTGGCACAGAGATACAAGCGAACACATGCTGATGGAAAAATGATACCCATAGACTTGCTTGATACAGGGTTGCCACAGACATTCAATTTGTGAAAAACACAATATCTATGAAGCATCATAAAGCTAAGAATAATGAAATGAGGTGGGCATGTATTATTCACATTTCACGGAGAGAGACGTAAAGGCAAAAAGAAGTCAACTAAGTTCAAGGTCACACAACTGGTAAATGGATTTGAACTGGGTTCATCCGACTTAGAATTTGGGCTCCTAGAGACTACTCACACTGACATGGCTTCTAAGGGCAAAAAGGCCAAGACACTGAATGGAGGTTGAAACCAGAGACAGCATCAAAGGGCGTGTGAGGTGGGTGTATGTTCTTACACAAAGGAACAGACAGGATTTAGCCACACAGAACAGCCCTACTGAGTTATTTACTCAAAATAACTTGTGGGGGTGCACCTACTCCTCAATCTTAAAGACATTGCTTGTAGCCTCCATCACCATTCCCACACCATGAGTGCCAAGAAAGTTCCTACTGGGACCCTAAAGTCCTTCCCCGTTCCTGAGGCTCTTCCTCACCCCAGGTAACCAGAGACTGAGTTAGCCTTGGTGTTGCTCAGAGTCCCAGACAGTTGAGACCTCTCATCCTGGTTCAGGTGTGATCCACATAGGTGCTTACCAGGGCGATTGCTTGAAGGAGGGCTGGGAATCTTAACATGGTCCCTATAACCTTCGCCCCTGGTATTACTCCCATGATAATCTCCCGCTATATGGCAAAAGAGAGATTATCCAGAAGGCCTCATCTAATCACACGAACAGAGTTATTTTGGCTGGTGGCAGAAGAGGAAATGACAAAGATTATCTCCTTGACCTTAAATCTAGCCAGGCTAGTCTGAGTTCTCTTCTGGGAGAGGCCTCAACCTGGTCAAAAAAAGGCATGAACAAGGCCTAGGATTATTCTAGCCTCCCCTTAAAAAGTGTCTGTCTGAAAAAACTCAAGGCTGCCAAAACATTTACTGTTTTATTCAGCCAACAACCCAGGATAGAGCCTCTGTCTTCCAGTCTGTGGGAGGATAGAATCCTAACTTTGATAACTGCCAGCCACATTCCCGTGTAAATTCCCAGTCACATTTACACTGATTAGCCATTTCTAATGTTTCACTTCCCTGACTCTGCTGAGTTCCCACTCATCATCACAATTACTCATTCTCCCTTTAAAAATGCCTCAGTCACCTTCCGTAGAAATCAAAGTTGAGTTCAGTTCACACTGGACTCTTTTCCACATTGCAACAGTCATTACTGATTAAAATCTGTCCTCACCACTTCAACTAGTGTCTGGCTTTACTTATCTTTGAAAGAAGATAGAGAGATTCCAAGCCTTAGAATGACTCCACACATCTTAGCTGGCTTGAAGGTGGAGGGGACCATGGGGCAGGAAATGTGGGGTAACCTCTGGAGGCTGAGAACAGCCTCCAGCTAACAGCCTCCAACAAAAAGGGACCTCAGTCCTGAATCTTCTTGAAAGTGGATTCTTTCTAGCGCCTCCAGGTAGGAGCCTAGTTGACACCTTGATTTTTGCTTCATGATATCTTGAGCAGAGAACCCAGTCAGGCCTGCCTGACTTAAAACTGTGATTTTAACTGTGTGTTGTTTTAAGCTAAGTTTGTAACAACTTGTTATGCAGCAGTAGAAAATCAACGTCCCCTTTGTTTGACCCAGGAATACTACTTCTAAGAATTTGTCCTGAAGATATACCATCAACAATACAAAAATACATGCACAGTTTGTTCATTGCAACATATTTTTAACTGCAAAATGCTGGAAACGACCTAAATGTCCAAGCAGAGGAGACTGGTTAGCTAAACTATGGCATATACGAGAGGGGCAAAAACCTAGAATTTATTTTTTAAAATTGTGTATTTATTCTTACCTGTTTAAATTTCAATCACCTTCAAAGTATTCTCCGTTTGATGCAATACACATATTGAAACGCTTTTTCCAGTGCTCAAAACAGCCTTTGAATTCTTCGATTTTGATGCTTTTTAGTATTTCTGCCATTTTTTGTTTCACCTCTTCCACACTAGCAAAACGTTTCCTTTTGAGGACCTTTTTCATCCGGTGAAACAAAAGAAAGCGACTTGGGGCAAGATCAGGTGAATAGGGAGGGTGGGGCACAGGGGTCATGCTGTTTTCGATCAAGAACTGCTGAACACTCAGGTGTGTGCAGGTGCACTTGTAAATCAGCCATCATGAAATGGGCAAACACGTTGAAAGGATCTCCCCCCCTCAAAATGTACTGACGCCAAGCACAGCCTCTCACAACAACGCTAGCTGGTACACTGATGCCAATGGGCTCCTAAAACATTTACCTAGTGGGGGATGCTTGTATTACAAGCCCGCCCTCCAAAAAATAATTCTGGTTTTTTCGGGGTCCCCCTCATGCCATGGAGTTGTAAACAGAATGATGATTAATTATTTGGGTTGTTTTATTTTATTTTTAATTTTAGATTCAAGGAGTACATGTGTAGGTTTGTTACATGGGTATACTGCATGATGGTCGGGTTTGAGCTTCTATTGAGCCCATCACCCAGGTGGTGAGCATGGTACCCACTGGATGGTTTTTCAACCCTTATTCTCCTACCCGCTTCCCCCCTTTAAGAATCCTCAGTGTCTGTTGTTCCCATCCTTATGTTTATGTGTACCCAGTGTTTAGTTTTCACTTATAAGTACGAGTATGTGGCATTTGTTTTTCTATGTCTGTGCCAATTCCCTTAGAATGATGGCCTCCAGCTGCATCCATGTTGCTGCAAAGGACATGATTTTGTTCTTTTTTATGACTGCATAGTATTCCATGGTGTATATGTACCACATTTTTCTTTATCCAAACCACTGTTGGTGGGCACCTAGGTTGGCTCCCTGTTTTTGCTATGGTGAACAGTGCTGCAATAAATGTATAAACGCAGGTGTCTTTTGGTAGAACAATTTATAATTCTTTGAGTATATACCCAGTAATGGGATTGCTGAGTTTAATAGTAAATATATTTTTAGTTATTTGAAAAATTAGAATGAGGACTTTTTCTATGAATTGATATGGAATAATTTCCAGAGGATATCAGGGGAGGAAATTAAATTGCAGGCCAAGGGAAAATAAAACATACATATATCTACTTATCATTATAAAATAAAACACAAAAATAAATCAGGGCCGGGCTCAGTGGCTCAGCCTGTAATCCCAGCGCTTTGGGAGGCCAAGGTGAGTTGATTGCCTGAGCCTGCGGGTTCGAGACCCACCTGGGCAACTTGGTGAGACCTCATCTCTACAATAAATCAAAAAATTAGCTGGGTGTGGTAGTGCGTGCCTGTAGTTCCAGCTACTTGGAAGGCTGAGGCGGAAGCATCGCCTGAGCCCAGAAGGTTGAGGTTGTGGTGGCCATGAGTGTGCCATTGCACTCCAGTCTGGGTGACAGCGTGAGACTCCAACTCAAAAAAAAAAAAAAGTAATGCATAACTAGCAGAATGTTGACCAAAACTTTTTGTGTAAACATGTTTTACTAAATGAAAATAAATACCACCCTGTAACTAGAAGTGCAGAGAAAAGAATGCACTGGAAAAATTAAAGCCATAAACTGTGCTAGGCCTTATCTGGGAAAACGAACGTTTTAGATGCTAGGCAAATAAAATATCTTGTGATAAAAATTATAATGGAGCCTATAAACAAAACCTTTGCTAACAAGGATTAAGTTTAAAGCTGCTTTTCTTTTCTTTCAAAATACTTTGTTTCATGAGTTCACTTTAAATCTCTTTTTACAAACCTTACTTAAACACCAGTTAGACTATGTTTTAGGTAAGAGTAGAATTTTTCCCTTTAGAGCTGTTTCTGAGGAATTCTTTTGGCGGTAGTTGCAAAAGTTGTGGGTGTAGTGATTGACAATATCTCTGGTCTTTGTGGGTCCACTCTTCATAAAATGATTTGGGGAGAGTTCCGTCTTTCTTGATTGCCTGGACTGCTTTCAGTAGGATTGGTATCAGCTCCTCCTTGTATGTTTTGTAGAATTCCGCTGGAAAGCCATCTGATCTAGGGCTTTTTTTTTTTTTTGTAGGTAGTTTTCTTAAGACAGAGTCAATTTCCTGGGTTGTTATTGATCTATTTAGGATTTCAATTTCTTCTTGTTTCAACCTTGGGAGGTTGTGTGATGTCAGAAAGTCCTCCATTTCATTTAGGTTATTGAGTTTTTTTCCATACAGTGTGCATAGTAATCTCTGACAATCTTTCGTATTTCTTCAGGGTCAGTTGTGACTTAATCTTTTGCATTTCTGATTGTATTTATTTAAGATTTTTCTCTCTTTTTCTTGATCATTCTGGCTAGGGGGTCCATCAAAGAACCAGCTTTTTGTTCCGTTGATAATTTTCTATGGTATTTTTGTCTTCTATGTCCAGTATTTGAGCTTTTACTTTGGTGATCTGGATTCTTCTGCTAAAGTTAGGGTTTTGGTGGTCTTGCCTTTCCAGCTCCCCTAGGTGATTTGTTAGGCTGTAAACTTGTTCTCTTTCTACTTTCTTGATGTGTGTTCATAGGGATATAAATTCCTCTATTAGTACTGACTACATGGCATCATAGAAGTTTTGGTAAGATGCTTCTTCATTTTCATTTGTTTCCAGGAATCTTTAAATTTCTGTTTTGATTTCTGCATTGACCCAGGAGTTGTTCAGCATCATGCCATTTAGTGTCCATGTCTTTGTGGGTTCGGGGGAATTTTGTTGGTGGTGATATTTATTTTTATTCCACTGTGGTCTGAGAAAGTGCATGGCAGTATTTCAATCTTGTGAAATTTGTTTATGCCTGACTTATGGCCGAAGATGTGGTCAGTCTTGGAGTATATTCCATGTGGTGATGAGTAGACTGTAAATTCTGCGGTTGTTGAGTGGAGTGTCCTGTAGGTATCTACGAAGCCCATTTGGTCAAGCGTCAAGTTGAGGTTTCAGATCTCTTTGTTGAGTGTCCACTCTCTGATTTTCACATGTGGACAAGCTTTCCTAAACACACACATTATATTGCATCAGTTCTCAAAATGTGCTCCGGGAATGTCTAAGGGTTCCTGAGAACTTTCCCAAGAGGTCAAAACTATTTGCATAATAATGTAAGACATTGTTTGCCTTTTTCACTCTCATTCTTACACTAGTGTGCTATGGAGTTTTCTTAAGCCTACATGGTAGGTGATATGGCAATAGAGTAAATGCAGAGGCAGGTGTGAGATGCCAGTTGCCTTCAATTAAGCTCAGCATTAAGGAGCTGTGCTAATTGGCCACTTTTCTCATTCAATTGTTTTTTGTTTTGAAAAATACAGTTAATTTTTAACAATTGTTATATAAGCATACAATGAATTTATTGTTATCTTTTTTTTTTTTTTGAGTTGGAGTCTCACTCCATCACCCAGGCTAGAGTGCAGTGGCATGCTCACAGCCACCCCAGTGTCGACCTGCTGGGCTCAGGCGATCCTTCCGCCTCAGCCTTCCAAGTAGCTGGAACTACAGGCATGCACTACCATGCCCGGCTCTTTTTTTTTTTTTTTTAAATTATAGAGATGAGGTCTCATCAAGTTGCCTGGGCTGGTCTTGAACCTGTGGACTCAGGCAATCCACTCGCCTCGGCCTCCCAAAGTGCTGGGATTACAGGCTGAGCCACTGAGCCTGGCCTATTGTTATCTTAAAGTAAATTTAATTTTTTTTAAACAATTGAAAATAAACACAGAACTTTTTTTTTTTTTTTTTTTTGTAGAGTCGAGGTCTTGCTTTGCTGCCCAGGCTGGTCTCAAACTCATGGCTTTAAGCAATTCTTCCTGCCTCAGTCTTCCAAAATGCTGGGATTACAGGCGTGAGTCACTCCACCTGGTCAAATTTAATACTTTTTTTATTTTGGTTTTAATTTCTAATCTAGTAACTACCAATAGATACAACTCCCATGAACAAAAACAGCTTTGAGATCCTCATTAATTTTAAGAATGTTAATGGTTCCAAAGACCAAAATATTTGAGGAGCACTGTTTATTAGTATAATCTATTTGAACTCAGAAAGCACAGAAGGCTTAATATGTGAATGAAAATTACAGTTAGAAATGACTCAGAAATGAACTCCAAGCAGTATTTTGTTTTGTTCACTGAAGAAACATAGGACAGGGCACACATTCTTACACCACCTACCAAACTCAGGTGCTCAGATTAATGAATAAATTAATTTAGTGGAGCAAGTTTACATGTTAATACATGGGACTCTGTCATGGAAAATTAAAAGTATATGATGTGTCTTCACCCCAACAAGTGCTGAGAAGCACTCATGGCTGCAATTATTAGTCTAGATTGTCATAAATGAGATGCGTATGTGCAGGAAATTGCAATGGTAGAAATAGCTGCTGGGGCTCAGTGTAATCCTGTAATCCCAGTGCTTTGGGAGGCTGAGGCAAGCGGATCACTTGAGACCAGGAGTTTGAGATCAGCCTGGGCAATATAGTGAAAACCTGTCTCCACAATAAATAAAAAATTTGCCTGGCACAGTGGCATACCTGTAGCCTCAGGTATTTAGGAGGCTGAAGCAGGAGGAGCCCTTGAACCCAGGAGTGCTTGACTGCAGTGAGCTATAATCATACCACTACACTCCAGCCTGGGTGACAGAGTGAGATCCCGACTCAAAATAAATAAATAAATAAAAACAAACGTCAGACATTATATTATTTTACTCAGTACTTTTAACATGAATTGCTAGTAGATAACAACTTTAAGAGTCATGTAATAAAGGAGACAGTAATTTCTTGATATAATACCCAGTCCATGTCCAAATTTCCCTTTGTCTCAAAAATATTCATTTGCAGTTGGTTTTGGTTTTGGGGTTTTCTTGGTGTCAGGATCAAATAAGTTCCACCCATTTCCTTTGCCTCTTAAATCTCTTTTCATCTCATTTGAGTGTTGGAGAATCTAGGCAATATGAATTATCAAATTTTATAATTAAGAAAGTAAAGAAGCACAAGGAAAAGATAAGAATACCAAACTTTGTGGGGGGGAGGGAGGGAGCTGGGATTAATGGTAGTAAATATCTGTCTGGGGACGGGGAGACACCTCTTATCAACAAGGGTGCCTGAACAAAGCATATTTGTATACCTAACCCTTAACTGTACCCCACAATATCATAATAAAAAATATTGAATATTAAAAAAAAAGAATACCAAACTTATTTTAAAACAATGGATTTAAGTTAGACGCAGTTAAGAATCTCTAGCTAAAATTAGACTGGAAGATTAAAATATGGCATTTAAAATAGAGTGACAAATTACTTTCTCAAGTCACTGTTACTTTGGTTATTTCTTTTTTTCCTCTGTCACCTGAGGGAGACTGGGGGTGTGAAAGGAATGTAAGGACCCTCTTGGATGAGACAGGAGAGTTAGGGAGTCAAATCAATACCAGACTAGACTATCAACAAACAGCACTGCCAGCCACAGTGACTCATGCCTGTAATCCTAAGTAGCACTCTGGGAGACTGAGGCAGGAGGATTGTTTGAGCCCAGGAATTTGAGACCAGCCCGGGCAACATAGTGAGGTCCTGTCTCTATAAAAATCAGAAAATTAGCCTGGCGTAGTGGTGCAAACCTGTAGTCCTAGCTACTCAGGAGGCTGAGGCAGATGAATCACCTGAGCCCAGAGGGCTGAGGCTGTGGTGAACTGTGATCATGCCATTGCACACCAGCCTGGGTGACAGAGAGAGACCCTGAACCCCCCCCAAAAAAAGAGTACTACCAGCCTCCAAAGACAATTTCAAAGGAGAGTTTTCAGTGTCAGACTTTATAATTTCAAGATAGAGTACTGGCTTGTCTATCACATCCAAGCTATTCTGTTTAGTTATTTTTCAACAAATTTGAAGGTACCCTTCCCAGATGTTATTCAGGGTTCAGGAACCCATAACCCTGTCATGAGGAATGTCAAAGGGAATTGCTGTCCTAGCGTGGTGGCTCATCCCTATAATCCCAGCACTTTGGGAGGCCAAAGTTGGAGGACTGATTGAGGCCAAGAGTTTGCGACCAGCATGGGCAACATAGTTAGACCTTGTCTTTAGACAGGTGTGGTGACACACACTTGTAGTCTCAGCTACGCAGGAGGCTGAAGTGGGAGGATTGCTTGAGCCCAAAAGTTCGAGGCCGCAGTGAGCTATGACTGCGCCACTGCACTCTAGACTGGGGAAACAGTGTGAGACCCTGTCTCAGAAAATAAAACAAAAGGCAGCATGCAGCTGCCTTTCCCAAGGCCTTCCCAGAGGGCATCCCTAGGCCAATGACTGGCTGCAGGGGTTGGGGGTAAAATTCTTGTTTTCCTTGCCTCCATTTGAGACTATACTGAAGAATTATTCTAACTCCAGAGTTAACCACAGAACTCTAGAACAGGCCGAGTCCTCAGCTTTTCCCTCTGCCTGGTGCGGACTTCCTCACTTCCTAGCAGATATCTCCTGAGAGCACTCTTCTGTAAATCTCCTGCACACATCTTTGTCTCAGAGTTTGTTTTCCACAAACTCAAGCCAAAATAGCAAAAAAATTATCTCACTCTTATTCTCCAGCCACCCAATTTCTTTCCAGAGTCTATCATATTTATCAGTTTGCCACATATACTTGTGGAGATAGATATTCCATACAGTTATAAACATACATACTTATATATTCCTTCTCTATTATTATTTTTTACACAAATGATAGCTTACTACACAAACTATTCTGCACTTTGATTTTTTTCTTTTAATTATATGTCTTGCAAAGCTGCCTAATTATTTTTAATGAATGTTTATAATGGATGTACCACAAGTTATTTGACCATTACTCTGTTATTATTGTATATAGAAGTTGTTTCCAATCTTTTGCTATTACATACCATAACCTTGTGTATGTGTCTTTTCAGAAATATGTGACTACATTTGTGGCATACAGAACTAGAGTAGAATTCCTTGGTCAAAGAGTACGTGCAGTTAAAATAATGAAAGTTGTTGCCAAAGTGCTCCCCATGGAGGTTGATGTATGAGAATGCTATTTCCCAGTAAGTGAGCCAACACCGAGAACAAACCTTTCTGATCTTTATCAGTCTCACAGGGAGAAAATCATCTAATTAGAGCTTTAACTTGCTATTTTAAACAAAATTGAGTGTCTTATGCTTAAAAGTCATTCATCATTGTTTTGTGTGTGTTTGTGTGTGAATTGTTTGTTCAAATCCATTGTCCATGTATCCATTGAGAAGTTGCTGTTGTTGCTTATCTATTTGGGGATATTACTCCAAATGGAGATATTACTCCAAATAGATAAGAAACAACTCTTTATACTAGGGGGAACCCCCCCAAAACAAATTATTTTTGGAGGGCAGGCTTCTTCCCCCGCTAAGTAAGTGTTCTAGGAACCCATTGGCATCAGTATATTGTGAGAGGTTGCATTCTGTTTCAGTGAATTCTTTTTTGGAGATTCTTTCAATGCATTTGCCCATTTAATGATGGTTGATTTACATGAACAACCTGCTGGCACTATGCTGAGTGTTCAGCAGTTTTTGACAAAAAATGTCATGACTCCTACACCCTACCCTCCCTATTCACCTGATCTTACCCTGAGTAATTTTGTTTGTTTGTTTCTCCAGATGAAAAAAGTTTTGCTGCAAAGCCAAAGAAACCATCAAGAGAGCAGGGAGACAGCCCACAGACTGGGAAAAAGGATTTGCCAACACCAGGTCCGATAAAGGCTTAACATCTTGGATCTACAAGGAAATCAAACATGCTGAAAAGAAAAAACAACGCCGTTACAAAGTGGGCAAAAGATATGAACAGATCTGTTTTTGAGCACTGTTAAATATGAAATCTAATCTTTCTTACACTAGAGAACTCAAAATATCATCATGGAATTCCAGTTAGAGTATATATGGAGGCTAAGTGATAAATGAAATTTTAGCCCAAGTTTATCTAAGTTATTCTTCTAGTCCCTAAATGCACAGTTATTTTAAGCACCTGGGAGAATTTGCACATTGTTTCTCTGACTTGTAGAGTAAGTATGGTAGAAAGGGCCAAGTGGAAATCCCTGCAATTTCTACAATTCCTCCTACACACACACACACACACACACACACACACACACACGCACACACATCTACCTTCATATGGACACTTGCCCTATGTAGTAAATGAAAACAATCTGCATCCCAGGAGGAATTGCAGAATTTTTTACTACCATCAAAGATCTAAAGGATGCAGGGGTGGTAGGCTCATCGTATTCCTGTTCAGTTGACCTGCCTGGGTCCTGAAAAATACAGATGGGTTGTAGTAGACAATAGTGTACTACCATAAACTTAATCTGGGTTTTAACTTCCATTGCAGCTTGCATGCAAATTGTGGTGCCTCTAATGGAACAGATCGGCCCTGTCTCTGGCATTATATAGGCAACTACCAATCTGGAGAACACATTTTTCTAGGTTGGGTGTAGATAAGCTATAGCTTATGGGCCAAATGTAAACACAGGCTATAAAAGTAGAGTTGAATAATTATAATACAACCATGTGACTGAAAATAGTTAATGTATGACCCTTTATGGAAAAAGTTTGCTGACTAGATTTCTATCAGTAAAAATGATCACAAGAAATTTACCTTTACATTTAGAGGGACAACTTTACACACTAATTGTTTTGTTATCTCTCCTGTTTACTGTCATAATATAGTATGTAGGGATTTCAATCATGTTGACCTTCTGCAGAACATCACAATATCACACTTGTCTACTATAGTGATGATGCCTTGCTTATTGGAAATGCTAATACCCTAGGTGCCTCAGTAAGATACACATGTGTCAGAGAGTAAAAGATAAAACCAATGAAGATTCAAGGTCCTGCCATATTGGTGAACTTTGTAGATATCCAGCAATCCAGAACATGCTAGGACATTCTTCTAAATAAACGAACGTATTTACATGCAATCTCTACCACTCTACCACTAAGAAAGAAGTACAGTGCTTGGTGAGCCTTTTTGACATTTGGTGCAAGAGTAGACTGCATCTAAAAATACTTCTTTGGCCCATTTTCTGGAAGATTTGGAAGTTTTGCATAGGCTACAACCGATAGAAAGTTCTGCAGTAGTCTTGCCACTTGGGCCATAGATCTAATGTGATTCAATAGATCTATTTTTTTCCAATTTGAGGTCTCACTCTGATGGCCAAGCTGCAGTGCAGTGGCACAATCACAGCTCACTGCAGACTCAATCTTTTGGGCTCTGGTGACCCTTCTGCCTTAGCCTCTTGAGTAACTGGGACTACAGGTACATGCCAATATGCTTGGCTTATTTCTTTGATTTTTTGTTTTTGTAGAGGTGAGGTCTCACTATGTTGCCCAGACTGGTCTCGAACTCCTGGCCTCAAATAATTCTCCTACCTCAGCCTCCCAAAGTGTTGGGATTATAGGCATGAGCCATTGCATCTGGTCAATAGATCTAACTGTGGTAGAGATCTCCCTGATGGAGGAACTATAGGAAATGAAAACCTTCAGAATTGACAAAGAGCTCTCCAGCTTTTGCACAATGCCATTTCTTTTGTAGCTCCTGCCCTGCTTCAGGATATTTGTAGAGGTTGAGTAACCTGGTCATGAGATCATAAGACACCAAGTGACTATGTAATTAGAGCATCCTCTCATGAGCTATAGGCTTAGTCCACTTAGTAGTACGGAGGCTGTGTAATTTGTAAAGAAAAGAGGTGTTTTTGGCTTGCGGTTCTATAGACTATACAACAAGCATCTGCTTCTGGTAAGAGGCTCAGGCTTCTTCAACTCATGGTAGAAAATTAAGGGGAGCTGGCATATGAAGAGAACACATGACAAAAAAGGAATCAAGAAGGGGGAAAGCAAGAAGGGGGAAAGTAAAGTGAATCTGTAGTATGTCCATAGTGTGTTTTTGACTAGCATCTGTACCCTTGTAAGCCAGGCTTATAGTGTTTTTTCCATTTTATCAGTTGGTCATAGAAATCTCCCATAAACTATAGGTGAAAGGAGAGATAAAAAGTATCAGAGAAACAGAAGCCTGTGCCAGGACCTTCTACAACCAGCTCTTGCGGGAACTAACAGAACAAGAACTCACTACTGCAAGAATGGTACCAAGTTAGTCAGGAAGGATCCACCCTCTCCCATGACACAGATATCTCTCACTAAGCCTCAGCTCTAACACTGGTAATCAAATTTCAACATGCTATTTGAAGGGGACAACCATCTAAACTATAGCACACTGTGTACTATTAGATTCACTGGATCATCTATTATATAAGCACAGTAGCAATCCATTGTATTATAGAATTGTTAAATTTGAGAATGGCCTAAAAGGCAAGAGTAAATTCATAAAGAGGTGGCCCCAGATTTGCATGTCATCTGCTTCTATTGCTCCGATACTTTTTATCTCACCTTTCATTTATGGCTTCTGGGAGATTACTGATGACCAACTGATAGAAGAGAAAAAAAAAAACAACTATAAGCCTAGTCCACAAGGGTGTCATAGATGCGAGTCATAAATGCACTGTGGACATACTACAGATTCACTTAATGATATTTCCAAAGGACAGTGGTAAAAGTGGTAACAGTTAAAAAGTGGTAGCAGTAAACTTGGTCACCCACTTTGCATGAACAACTAGTTAGGAGCCTGGAAAGAACTGAACTGGAAAACTGAAGACAGAGGTCTAGGGAAGACATATGTAGACTGACTTATAAAAATGGACACAAAGTATGCAGATATTACTATCTACCAGAGAACATCTCTTGCTAAGGGGGAGTCTTTCAATAACCAGTGGGGAAGGATAACTCATCATGTATGCCAGCCAATCTCATTTTCATTGATTGCCTCTATGCTGGACAATGAGCCCAAAATGGAGTGGTCACATGGCATTGATAGAGGCTTGCATGAACTCCCTCTGGTCTAACTAATGCCACTCTTGAATGCCCATCCTACCAGCAGCAGAGACTGGGGAGATCAGCTAAACTCTTAGTATGGCAACTAGACATCTTCTACCCTGGGGAGGACAGAAATTTGTCCTTACAGGAATTGATCCTTAATGTGGATATGCCCTGAGTTTGCCCTCCCTGTCTTCAGTATTTCCACGGGCTTACCATCTAAAAGCTTAGAATGCTTGACTTAACAACATGATGTCTCACAAAACATTGTCTCACACCAAGGGACCTGTTTTATAGTAGGCAAGGTAGAGTAATGGGTGCATGCCCACAGGATTCACTCATTGTTCCTTGTATCCCATCACTGGAAGCAGCCAGCCTAAGAGAATGGTAGAAATCCTGTTAAAGGCTGATTTAAGATACCAGCTTGGGGACCACACTCAGCAGGATTGGAATGTGGTCTTCCAGGATATGGTATATACATTAAGCCAATGACCAATACGTGGTGCTGAATCCCCAGTAGCTCAATGACACAAGACTGAATTTGTGTTTACAGAATTTGTGTTTCCCATTC
The DNA here is from genome assembly GCA_963574415.1 of Tarsius wallacei. NCBI lineage: Eukaryota > Metazoa > Chordata > Mammalia > Primates > Tarsiidae > Tarsius > Tarsius wallacei. Next base: position 33,956 of record CAUYQG010033005.1, read on the forward strand.
TGCAACTTTGCCTCTGTTAGAGTATACTTCCTGATCATGGTTGTGGATGGGAAAGAGAATAATTCTGCCAGAAGAAATATAAATGTGTCCTGAATTTGAAGCTGAAAATACCCGTTAGACTCCTCATGCCTATGGGTCAGCAGGAAAGAAAATGTTACTATATTGGTGAAACTGATTATCCCTAAGAACTAAGATTTCTTTTCCCAGTGGGGACAAGGAGATGTGTGTCTCGAATCTAAGGGTTTCACAGGGGTATCTCTTGGTGCTCCTATACCCAGTGATAACATAGTCTTCATTGTATTGTACCTACATAATTGTATTGTCAAGTTGATACATCCTTGTATTGCAACAACTACGGCCCAACAAGGGCATGGCAAATAAGTGTTCAGGTCCCTCAAGGATAAAGGTCTGTGTCACCCCACCAGGACACCACCACAACAGCTAATGTGCTAGCTAGTGGTGAGGGAAATATGGAATTGTTGGAAGAGATTGGAGATAAATATTAATTATGACTTCAGATCCAGCTGTAGCTATAGGACTGAAGCTTGCTTTATTTGTTCTCAACCATATTGGAGCTGACCGACACTTTGAAGGTGAACCTGTGAGAGATTGGACTAGTACTTTCCCTCCTGTGGAATAGATGAGGACACTTGTTTCCATAAAAATAAGATGTAATAGAATGGCAAAGAGAACATGAATGGTGCAAGGGGTGGGTTGTCCTGTGTACTTTGTATGTGCTACTTCATATTCTTTGGCTCATCTATTTCGTTCAAGTTGTCACTGAGATAATTTGCCCTCGAAGTATGATCTGACCACTTGCATGCAGGTGCAACTGGAATCATCATAACTTCTCACTTTCTACATTGGGGCCACCCTGATCGTCTATAAGACCCTTTATTGTACTCAAATATGTGCAATATGGAAGTGCAGGAAGATTCATGCAGGAATCTTTTATCCTGTGAGATAAACCTTTGACTGATGGGAGACTGGAACCAGTGGTTTAATTTTCCCTTTATTTTCTCCATGATGAAATTATACAACTTCTCAGAAGATGGTCCTATGAGACTGAGCAATCAGACACACCTAGCAGCAGTCAGCTCTAAGATGCGTCTTTACACTGCCCTCCCTATTTCCCTGTTCCACTTTCTTGCTCCTCACTCCTCCTCCCTGGGAATGTACAGCCTAATTCGGGCTGGGATAATATCTTCTACTGATCTACTCATGCCGTCTGGTGATTCTACTGTCACAATGAATACTCCCTACAATTGTACCTTAACTGATACATGGTTGTCTTCTGAGGATACAAATTTCCCAGCTCAGATGAAGACTGCTTACTTAGCAAATGCTATTCCCACACCATTCTTTTTCTTTCTTGTTCCTTTGTAATGTGTGCCATCCAGCTAAAATACCCTCTAGTCCTCCTTAATATCTTCTATATCTATTCATTTCTTGCCACCCTGGATGGCTCTATCCACCTGCCTGCTTCAGGCCATCACTAAATCTTGCCTGGTTTTTTCAACAGTTCTCCCTTCCATTAAATAACCCTCTGCCTTCTTCCACCCATCTTGAACACTGAGACAAAAATAATCTTCCCAAAGCACAAATTTGGTCACGTCACTCACCTGCTTAAAACTACTTATGGCTACTTATTGACCCCAATAGAAAAGTCCAATTTGCTTATCTTAGCTAAGGGACTCTGTAAGATTTAACTTCTGTTTCTCCCCAGCCTTGATGAATAGCCACTTCTGCTCTCACAGTCAGCTCCCATAACACTGAACTACTTTCATTTCTTTAAAATGGAGTCAGTCCTTTGTAAGTGCTACTCCAGGCCTGAAACATCCTCTTCCACTTGATTAATGCCTATTCAGCTCATTAGGTCTCAGAGGCAACAGCAAGTGTCCTGGGACATCTTCCTGGACTTACAAAATTAAACTAGTCATGGTCATCTCTTCCACTCCTCTTACTTAACTCTTACTGTAACACTCACTACATAGTAATTATTGTCTCTGAATCTTCTGTCAGATTATAGACTTCCCAATTCTCCTAGAACCTAGTGAAAAATGAAGCACTTGACAAAAATTCATTGAGAAACTGAATAAATGAATTAAGTGCTTTTGTTTCTATTAAAGTGTTTCCTGTCCTTTGTAATATCATCAAAAAAGATGAGTGTACATTTTTTTCTCATGTATTTCTGCAATGTTCTTAAAAAGTAAAACTAATAAACAAAAATGGCATATAAACAGCATGAAATTGACTAGAAACTTTACCGGGGTAGTTTGTATCATTGGGCTTAACCTCTTACAATCAGCATTTAGGAAAAGTAAATGAACTTCCATACATAGATTTACAATCACGTATTATTCTCTTTCTACACTTTTACATTTTTAAAAAATCTGTGTTATATTTTTATCACACTATTGCATAACAAAACTGAGCCCACTTCCCCGCAGACATTTATTTTCACTGATGGCCTTGAATCTTATGTGACATCATAATAGTAGTAGTTTAGTCTTTATAGTGACAGAAAACAGCAGTCAAAGAAGGCTATGCCTTTCTCAGAAGTTAAAATGGGGTCCCCAGAGAATACTGATAGCCCCTTTCTCAACAAAGTGTCATCTATTTGTAATAATATATATACACAAAAGATGTCCTGGAATTGCAGTAGCAAAACTCTCTCTGCAGGCTGACCCAAATAAGATCCGTTCCTCAATGGTGATGAATCAGATTTTGTTGTAAGAGAGGAAACAGAGAACCTACAAAAACATGAAAACAGATGGGTTACATATGTAATATGGTGGTTACAGTCACAGGCTTTTGACTCAGATGTTTGGGTTCAAATTCTTGTTCTGCTTTTAGCCTCTCTAACTTTCAGTTTCTTTATATATGATGGGAAACTCATATTTACTTTGTAAGATTGTTGGGGAAGTTAGGTAAAATGTCAGATGTGGAGTTCTCAGCATGTAATATACTCTCAATATACTCATGGTAGCCATCACTGATGGGTATCCAGTAACCTGGGACAATAAGGAATCTGATTAAAAGAGCTTTAGAAACCAGCATATTTAGGGAGGGATGGGAGTCAGGGACCACGGAGAGGGGAGAAGTGCCAAGGGAAATGTGGCCACTTTCCCTAACGTAGTCTTGATTAAACTATAGCTTCCAATCTGGGGCTCAGATGTCTAGGCAATCACCTAGGAGCCAGCAAGACAGCAATAAACTGTGATAAGCCTAGTTCTGTTATAGAAAACATCCTCAGCAAACTGCAGGGGAGAGATAGCAGGAAGAACCAAGGCTAATGCACCAGTTTTAAAGGACGTTCATAACTCACTGGACGCACAGGGACACTGGGTGCTTTTGGCTAGTCATGAACAGACAATAAGCACAGTGACTCACTTGTCAGGCAGAAAACTTGATTCATTTCTTTCTTTTTCTTCTTCTTTTTTTGCAATAAGCAGAATCATAGAAAATTATTTTCTTAATGCAAGCCTAGAGCAAACTAGAGGCTCATTTGTCATTTATTCATTTCTGCTTTCACATAGTAAAAAATACTGCCACCTGTGAAATTAACCAAGTGGGCTTTCAAACTCTTCCTGAAATAAGAATTACAAAAAAAATCATACCCATAAAAATATTAATCTAGTTCTTATGCACACATTTTTTTTTTTTTTTGAGTTGGAGTCTTACTCTTGCCCCAGACTAGAGTGCAGTGGCCGCTCCCAGCCACCGCAGCTTCGACCTGCTGGGCTCCGGCGATCCTTCCGCCTCAGCCTTGCAAGTAGCTGGAACTACAGGCGCGCACTACCACGCCCGGCTAATTTTTTGATTTATTGTAGAGATGAGGTCTCGCCAAGTTGCCCAGGTGGGTCTCGAATCCGCGGGCTCAGGCAATCCACTCACCTCAGCCTCCCCAAGCGAGGGATTACAGGCTGAGCCACCGAGCCCGGCTCTTATGCACACATATTAAGGATGAAATGATCAATACAAAATCAGTACTGTGTCACTCTCAAAACACTTTTATATCCAATATGACATTTGCACTGAATAACAGATACCATCAAGTGAGCAAGGGGAATGTTATTCTCCTACAAAAGATGAGGACCCAGTCTCTGAGAGGTTGTGTTCTTTGTTCAAAGTCACAAACCTCATTAATAAAAGAACAAAAGCTCAAATAGCCCTTGTGACTCCAAATGGAGATGCAGCCCCAATAACCCGCACTGTTGCTGTTGACAGATCTGTTCACAATCCCATGCATTTTGATACTTACCCAGACCATATTTAACACAGGTGTTTAGCAGTCAATGCCACAGAATGTGAATGTAGACCAGGACACATGTATATATATATGTATATATGTATGCATTTTCTTTATTTCAATAGCTTTAGGGGGTACAAATGGTTTTTAGTTACAAGGCTGCCATTGTATAGTGGCGAAGAAGTCTGGGCTTTAAGTCTACCCACCACTCCCACCTGTGCACATTGTACCTGATAGGTGAGTTTTCATCCCTCCACCCCCTTTCCTACTCCCTCTCTGAGTCTCCAGTGTCCATGATATCATTCTTTGTACCTTTGCAGACCCTTAGTTGAGCTCCCACATATAAGTAATAACATGTGATGTTTGGTTTTCTCTTCCTGAGTCAATTCACTTAGGACCCTGGTTTCAATTCCATCCAAGTTGCTGCAAAAGACATTATTTCATTCTTTTTGAGAGCTGAATAGTATTCTACAGTGTATATATACCACATTTTCATATCCACTGATCGGTTGATGGTCATTAATGTTGATTCCACATCTTTGCAATTGTGAACTGTGCTGTGAAGAACATGTAAGTGCAGATGTCTTTTTTAATATAGCAACCTCTGTACCTTTGGGTGGATACCTTGTGGTAGGATTGATGATCAAATAGTAGATCTACTTTTAGTTCTTTGAGAAATCTCCATACCGATTTCCAAAGAGGTTGTATTCATTTATACTTGCACCAACAGTGAATAAGTGTTCCAGGACACATATAGGCATCTCAGGGGTAGTTCCCTGACTGGGTCCACAAATAGAGTGCAAACAAAAAAAACCCCTGACTTCTTGTTTGTTCCTACGCCTCAATCTTTGTCCTTCTCCATCCAGTGTTACTGGACCTTATGACCTACAACAAAGGAATTTATTGCATCTGTCTTCCTAGTGGTTCAATCAATAGGCAATTCCTGCAGAAAACTGGAGAGAAGAAAAAGTTTTGGATATTTGTTTCTTTTCCCGTTCTCATTTTAACAGCTGGCCACAGGCTGGCCATATCCCTAATGAAGGTCACAGCTTCTATCCCAAGACCTTCTGCAGACAGACTTCTGTGCCTCCAGGTTTGGTCACCATTCCCTCCTCTTGTTCCTTCAGGGCCAGGGGTGTCAGGTTGCCCACCTGTTACTGTACCCAGCTACTCTACCACCTCCATGGCTTCCCTGTACCTTACCCATGCCTTTGTAAATATCTCCTTACTAAACTCAGTTTGCCTGATTTTGAGTGATCTCTCTTTTGCCTGCCAGGATCCTTCCTGACATTACCTTCCAGTATGAATATTGTTGAAGACGTCTATTCTGTATGCAAAGAAGTCAAAGTTATCACATCTTATAAAAGTAAATAAATCAATATCACCTTCCATTGAGAATAATACAGGGTGTGTGTCTGGTGTCAAAGGTGTGTCTGGACCACCCAGCCTAGGAAGACGCAGACATAGAAACAGACTATCTCCTTCTTTTGGTAAGAGCATCCTGGTTTTCCTTTGAGAAACCAGCCTCTCTTTCCTTTTCAGGCTCTTTCATTAGATTAAGACTGACCCTACACTCCAGGAGCAGGCATGGGATCCTACTCTAGCCTGTGAGGAAACTAGGCACCCTAACAACAGTGATTGGTTTAAAGATGGGAAGGAACAAGGACAAGAGAACCAGAATCATGACTTTTGGCAAAAGTATCAGGAGCAAGGTTCTCTTTTTCCACTGGACTTTCTAAACTGTGGAGCCTAAACCTGGAGGTATTGGTACTGTCTTTGACATCATATAAAAGCCAAAATGATAGAAGGTAGAACTGAGAGATCGCACTGAAGTCTTTCTGGCAAAGTAGGTTGAGCATTTGAATTCAGACACACCTGAAACTGTCCCTGAACTTTTCTTTCCTTGACCAATAAGGTGTTTTTTTGTTGCAGTTGCTGTTGTTTTGTTTTTTCTTGGTATGATCTGTTACCTTCCTGCAGAAGAGTCTGAAGTAAAGGAAAAACTCCTGATTTGGGAGACTTGAAACGCATTCAGTCTCTGTTATTTAGAAGTTGTGGGACCTTTGGCAAATTATTTTGCCTCTCTGGGCTTAGATTTCTCATCTATGATATTAGGATTTTGTACTGAATGCTCTTCAAATGCCTTTCTAGGGCTGAATATGGGGGGGATGAACAGTGGCCAGTCTTCAAGCTCAGCTAGCACTGAGAAGAAAGTTATGCCTCAAGTGAACTCATTCTCTGTTCTTAGCATGTTCACCATAGCACTGCTGTCCACCCAATCTATTATTGCCCAAGGCTATTATTGCAAGTAAGAACCATACCCAGCCCTGGTTGACCCCATTGATATTCCTAGGAGAGCTCAACTTTCCACTTCAATTCAATCAACCAAGTGCACTATATAATTTTCATATCTTTCTTCAAATCTAATCAGCACATCAAATGGCCAAATAAATATTCAGCACATACCAGAAGTAAAATGTGGAGCTAGGTATTGTGATTATTAGCATTTCATTTTTATGCATATCCTCCTTGGAAGAAACTCAACTCAATTCCATCAAATGAATGCCAAAGAAACAAATGAGCTTTAAAGTAAAGATGAATGAAACTTTTGAAGAATATTTAATTTCCTCATTATTCATCTATCCATCCTTCCACTACCTGATGACCAGGGCATTGCTTCTGAGGTGTTCACAGTACTACAACTGTATTTTCTAGTGGATGAAAATTTCGCTTAAATAAATGAAGCTTATGTAAAATCAATGTACCAGCATAATCCTGCATAATTTGCCAAACATTTTTTGGGTTGAAGTCACCTATTTATACGCTACATTTGTTTATTTTATTTATTATTATTATTTAGATTCAAGGGGTACATGTGTAGGTTTGTTACAGAGACATATTGTGTGATGGTGAGACCTGGGCTTCTGTTAAGACTATCACCTGTATGGTGGACATGATACCCAGCAGTTAGGCTTTCAACCCTTACCCTCCTCTCCCCTACTCCCTTTAGGGGTCCCCAGTGTCTTTGTTCCCATCCTCATGTCTGTAAATGCTACATATAGATGTGGGAAAGAAACTATTTTCATCTTGCCCTGAAAACCTCATTTCCACTAATGGTGGGGACAAAAATCTTCTTAAACTTGCACATAGAAGATATTTCCATCTCTGCTGGCTTAAACTGTTTTTCAAAGACTTGCTTAGCATCTTTTGGATACATAATTAAATTAAGGTTCAAGTCCCTGTTAGTATTGTTTCTCATCTCAGATTCACAAGATGGTGATTTCCACAAAAGGCATCTTCCACAAGATGGGAGTTTGCCATAAGATGGCACCTTATGGAGAAGAGAGCTTATTTGTCCTCTTTGTGGTGATGAAAAAGGTGATGTCTGTTGGTCCTTGTGCCATTTTCTGGTCCTTTCCGGCCTTTGAAAAGATGTCCAGCCTTTCTTCTGTCCTGTTAACGGAAGCTGCCAATGCCTGTAGCCAGTTTAACTTGTGATCTGGTGGCCTGGTTGGGGTCTAGTATGTCCCCCTCCTGTTACACGCCCTTATCTTGGTTCTCACTAGAGTAGCAGCTCTTCTGGGTCTCCGCTGCCTCCTCCACCCACCCTAGGCCTAGATCATCTACCCTGCAGCCTTTGCCACAAGGTCAAGTTTCCTTTCCACGGTGATCCATGGAAGGCCCACTGACGTTCATCTCTCTTCCTTACCCTTACACCCCTGGAAGCATGTGAGAAGGTTTGGAGTCCTCCCCTGTCCCACCGAAGCTGAATTATGCCATTATCATTTTTCCTTGAGTATGGTATACTGCCATGTTTATTTTACCATTCTGTTGCAATTTTTCCATTTTGGGGCAGGGGTTTCCTGAAAGATGATCTCTTCCCTGAACCCCAAACAGGAAATGGAGCATGAGCCCCCTCTTGCTTCTGGGTGTCCTTGTTGATCTCTCTTGACTTGAATCCAGGAACATGTCCGTTCTTTCACTCTAGCTTTCTCTGCCTCAGGGCATCTTCCTAGAATCAGAAGGTCTATCTGCTTCATCTTTCTGCCTAGTACAGCATTACCAAGTAATATCTTCATTCATGCACTATGACTTTTTGATATTTATCTCCTTTTTCCTGGGCAATAAACTGGGCTTTAATGATGGAAAGCCTTTGTGAGCATCATCACTTATAAGAAAATGGGATAAACAACAATTTAATATCTTATAAATAGGATTCCTGTTACATCTGCAATATGTAAAACTTTATGTTAGTTTCTAAGAAGGGAGTGGAGGATGGACTTTGAGGAGATACAGAGATGAATAAAACATAGTTTTTGCCCTTAAATATCATTTGCCTTGGTGAAACAGATAGGCAGGAGCACCACTGGCTAAGGCATGGCAAAGAAAACAGATGTGGGCAGCACCACTGGGCTGTGCAATCAACAGGGGTAAAGGGCCATACAGCCTCCTTAAAAAGTTGGCAGCTTTCAGTTTAATTGCTTCTTCTTAATTCTGCAGGTTAGAAACCACAGCCAGAAACCTTATTAATTGTAGGTTTTGAGTCTAGACCATGGCTTGAGAATTTCTGTCTCTTAGCACACAGCAGGTTGGGACTGAACTTGGGCATGGAAGGGATCCTTATCTTCACTGAGAGGGACTGTGCCTTTTCTCTGGTGGATGGCAATTAATAGGAGGTACTTGGAAGAGGTCTGTATTCCATTAGTTCTCAAAGTGTGGCTCCCCTATATCAGTGTCATTGGAAAACTTGTCAAAAACACAAAATCTCAAGTCCCACCCCATGCCTACTGAATTGGGATCTCTGGTGGTTTAACAAGCCCTGGTTAACAAGTTCTCCAGGTGATTCCAATCCATACTAAAGTCTGAGAACCACTGCTCTAGACTCTAAAATCATATGATTCAACGCCTGGACCTAGAGCCCAGCAACGTTGGCATTATCTCCATTTTAAATGTATTGAATAAGAATCCTTCAAACTAAGATTCCCAGGTAATTCTTATAAGTATTAAAGTTTGAGAACCATTGCATTAGGTGATTGGACCTATATTCAACTTGGATTATAGATCATAGGTGGACAGGATTATTTTTTAGTTTTATTTTTTCAGTCCTATTCCCAATAGGATTATTTTTTAAAGGTATGTTCTCCTCTCTCTGTTCCAAGCAGGCTGCTTCCAGTCAAACTTTGAACATCTGAGAAACAGTGATCACACTACAACTCAATTGTGTGCACATAAAATAAGTAGTTTTATTTTCTGTTACTGGTCCATTCTTCTTTCTGACTTATGAACCTCCTGGGTAGTAGGGTACAGAAAAATCATTTCACTTGTGAATTAAAATTATTTCACTCTTTTTGCTTAAACTGTCTCTTTAGATTAACTCAACTACTATGGGGTAAATGTTCAGTTGTTCAGATACACTCCACCTGTCCTAGTTCCTCCCGTGGTGGTTCTGGGGTGGGAGAGACGTGCATGCCTTGTAGTAGCAGGGGAGAGATAGGGTTATACTGCTCATAGGGCAGTCTGTGCAGATGAGAAGAATATGTGTTTCCTTAAGATACCTTCCTTCTAGCTGTTGAAAAATTGTCATGCGGATTCTGTTTGAACAGATACTTTGCTGCCATATGCTCTAAGACAGCCATAATAAATGTGCAAATCTATAATGTCTGTGAAATAAATGGAGCCTCCTTAGACATGGATTTCTTGTGCGGTGCTCAACCTGTACAACCATATGCCAATCTCTATTTTTATACCAAAATAATTTGCCTCAGGCTGAATGTGGGGTTTCCTCCAGAAGCTTGTGGCTGTCTTCAGAGAAAGCTGACTACTGGCATTGACTATCCTGCCCACTCTGGAAGTTTCTGTTGTTCTCTGGCTATGAGATTCAACATTTATCTCGGACCTCCTCATTTCAACTCCTCCTTGCCTTCTTCCTATAGTCCACTGGGATCAGGAGGCCAGACTTTTCCATATAGCCGAATAACAGAAACTTGGGTTACATAATGACTGGTTCTTACTGCCCCCTGGGATACAGAAAACTCCAACTTTAAGTCATCAAGGCCTGCTTCCTGATATGAGATGGGAGACTAAGGGATTTTAAAAATTCTTTTCCCATAATGTCTGCCTTTTGAGACTCTGCTCACTAGTGACTCACAAACAATTTTACTTTTCTTATCTAGCTAAAATTCAACCTTTTCCTGAAGAATGAAAACACATTGCTTCAGTGGGTGGGCCCCTCAGGGCAGCAGTGTTTTCTGGATTTGAAAGCACAGCAAGAAAGCTCTCATAAAAATTGTATTATTTTACCTGTCTCTTGTGGAACCTTATTGGAGGCTGTAAGAAGAAATGAAAAGCCTCCAATGTCTTGAATTTTTTCTAACAATTTCTTGATGCAAGAGCCTTGGTAGACATTGTCCGAGTCCTGGGAGAGAACACACAATGGTTTAGACAGTAATCTTGCCATCTCTTCATGAGAGCTGCTAACAACACAAGCTAGTGATATGCTCTTCAGCCCTGCTTGGTCAGCAGTCTAGAGTTTGCAACCTCACCTTCACTTCCATGTTCCAAATTCCATTCAGACTCTACTCAAGAAACAAAAATACCTGACTCACATGGAATTAAATGATAAGGAGGCTCATTTGGTTCTTGTGACTGTAAGATGTGAGTCTCCCTGTATCATTAGGACCTAGCTCCAGTGATCTGGGATTCCCTGAGCTCTCCTTTCTCCCACTCCTTGGCTGTTTTGTGATAACAAAATAGCCACAAAGAATCCAGGAAACTCACCTGTGTACCACAACATCCAGAGCAAAAGAAAGAGCCTTTGTCCCAGAATCTAAGCAGGTTAGGATGCATGCTCTTCACTGAACTGATCACTGTGGTTTTGACTGATTCACGATGAGGACTCAAAAAAACCCAGAATTATCTTTTGGAGGGTGGGCCCTTTGTAGTACAGGTTTCCCCATCTAGGTAAGTGTTCTAGGAACCCATTGGCATCAGTGTACCAGCTAACGTTGTTGTGAGAGGCTATGTTGAAGAAGAAACATCCTGAGTTGTGGCAAACAAGTGACTGGCTCTTCCACCATGACAATGCACCTGCCCACACTGTGCTGAGTGTTCAACAGTTTTTGACCAAAAATAACATGACCCTCATGTCCCACCTTTCTTAGTCACCTGATCTTGCCCTGAATGACATTTTTTTTCCCCAGATGAAAAAAGTTATCAAAGGGAAAGGTTTTGTTGATGTGGAAGAGGTGAAACAAAAAACCACAGAAGCACTTAAAGGCATCAAAACTGATGAGTTAAAGAACTGTTTTGAGCTTTGGAAAAAGCGTCTTGACAAGTGTTTTGCATCAAATAAAGAGTGCTTTGAAGGCGACAAGTTTAAATATCTAAGAATAAATACACAATTTTTATAAATAAATTCCTTTTTGGAGGAGTCCCCCTCGTATTTGGGTTCTACATGCTTTGTTCCTGAATCCAAGAACCATGTGAATCGGAAGTCAGACATCCTCAAAAAGAGGCAGATCCAGAGTGTCAACTGAAAGATCACAAGATCTATGAATTTGGAAAGAAGACTTTCTTTCTTTCCTTCTTTCTTTCTATCTTTCTTTCTTTCTTT
>CAUYQG010033007.1:0-24989 GCA_963574415.1 Tarsius wallacei
AGTCTGGGTGACAGAGTGAGACTCCAACTGAAAAAAAAGGGACAATGCACTTAGCTCCAAGCCTGGCAGATGGTGGCCACTCCAAAATGTTAGCCTTAATCACTACTGGCGCAAAAAATTCTGGAATCTCTCCTCTAAAAATTACTTCTGAAATAAACTTCATCTCAGAGGCTTTTTCCCCCCTAATCTCTTAGAATCCATAAGAATAAGAAAACAAATTTTCCTCCTAGAGAAAGGGTAAAGGTAAAGGCTCTCCTTTTCTTGTTTTTCTCTTATGTTTTATTCTTTTTGGTTTTTCTGACATTCACCAAGTACCTACTATGTGCAAATAATTATGCTGGACACCGAGATATCACACAATCTTGACCCCATAGCTCTTGTAATCCAGGAGGAGGCACCCACTGAACAAATTACACAAATTTTCATTCGAACAGAAGTACTATAAAAACACAAAACAGGGTAGGGACTGACCTATTTGGGAGGTCAGAAGTGTTTTCTTGAGCAAGTTGTAGTTGAGCTGAGCTTTGAAAGGTGGGTAGGAATTAACCAAGCCAGGGTTTGCATTGAGAGGTGGAAGGACCACCCCATGCAGAGGGAATATAAAGGAAAAAGGAAAGTTTCCTGCTTGCCAATGCTGTGTGTGTGTGTGTGTGTATGTATGTGTGTGTGTGTGTTTATATTTGTTCTGACTTTTCTCTATAGACAAGAGCCATAGGAATTATTAATGAAACCCGTCAGAGACTAGCCAATCCAAAAGAAAGAGAGAAAGGAGGAATGGGGGAGACAGGGGAGAGAGGGAGGACAAGAGATAAGGAAGGGGGAAAAGACATAAGGAACTAGAATGGAAATCCTGGGACCTGGGCACTAGTTGTAGCAGAGTCATTACCTGGCCTCTGTGTACATGTATGAGATCTCAAGCCAGTCTTCAACTTTTGGGGGCTTCCATTTCTTTTTCTGCAAAATGAGGGTCTTAGGATAAAATGACGTTTGGAACGACTCTAATGATCTCATACATTTTCAGGAGATTAACCAGTCATGTTGGATATTTACTGGCTCCTTCTCCTCTGTGTATGCCTTGTTTCTGGTGTGTGGCCCCCTGTCCCCTGAACACAATTGACTTAGAAGTGGGAATCTGACTCAAGCTGGGCCAATCGTGTTTTCTTCCCTGAGAATTTAAATTAGGTTGGTCCCTTGAAAAAAGGAGATGAAAACTGGGAAGTTGTAGGAAAACCACTGTCTTCCCACTTGGTAGCCTAAGAAGCAGAAAAAGGAGGATTTCACAGGAAAGAATCAAGCATGGGCAGAAAGAAGCTGCCAGAGCCCTGATAGCTCTCAAGTTCTTTCCTAAGGCCCAGTTGTATGCCTTTCCTTGTATTCCATGAGACACTGCTATATCCTTAAAATAAGCTTTTTCATTAAGCTAGCTTGAACTATATAATGAATTGTAGGAGTTATAGTGTTTATCAAATTACATGTTCCTCTCCTTCTTTTTGGCTTTTCTGGGGAAACCCCCCGCCCCCTCCAGTTTTTCACTAGGTCCTATCTAGCAAGACAAACCAGTATGGGTGAGCACATGGCCCAGACTGGCTAATCGGGGAATGCTATCCCTCTGGCCACAATGATTGGTTTGTGTATAGGCACATGACCCAAACAAGGCCAATCAATGTCTTCCCGGGATTGAAGGAGTTGGGAAGACAAGTTATCTTTCTGCTAGGGTGGCTAGACTGAGATATATTTGGGATCCTCAGCCGCCATTTATTTTTTATTTTATTTTGAGTTGGAGTCTCACTATGTCACCCAGACTGGAGTGCAGTGGCACACTCACAGCCACCCCAGCTCCAATCTGCTGGTCTCTAGCGGTCCTTCTGCCTCAGCCATCCAAGTAGCCAGGATTACAGGCATGCACTACCATGCCCAGCTAATTACTTTTTGTTGTTGTTTTTTATTGTAGAGACAAGGTCTCTCCAAGTTGCCCAGGCTGGTCTCAAACCCGTGGGCTCAGGCAATCCACTCGCTTCAGCTTCCCGAAGTGCTGGGATTACAGGCTGAGTCACTGCCTCAGCCACCATTTAAAAACCCTCTTTGAGAAGAGACCTTGTCTGCAGAATGAAACCAATCAGAGACAAGTCAATCCAAGAGAAGGGAAGAGAGAAGGAAAAGGGGGAGGGAGAGGAAGGGAGAGAGAGAAAACAGGAGAGAGGGAAGGAGAGACAGGAGGGAAGAAAGGATGGAGAGACATAATTTGAGCCTTAGTTCTACTCTGCTTAAAGTTAGGTTCATTGCTAGATTTTTCTGGTCATGTAAGTCAATGAATTTCTTTTATTATTGCTCTGTTCAAGTCAGTTGCAATTGGGTTTCCATCACTTGCAACCCAAACAAATATGTTAATGTCTATTGCTTGCCACCAAAGTCTTAACTAATACAATACATACAAATATAGGGTTTTATGAAGTCTTGGAGTTCAGATAACTTTCCTTGTAGAATTAGCAAGACCACTCTTTTGGCAGTTACCCACATAACTCCTTACAGATCCACTTGCTGCAGGTCCTCCAGCCTTTGAGCTCTATTATAGGTTGAATTACAAGGGGGGACCCCCCCAAAAAGCAGAATTTATTTATTTAAAAATGTGTATTTAGACTTACATGGTTAAACTTCAGTCACCTTCAAAGTACTCTCTCTGTTTGATGCAATTCACCTATCAAGACACTTTTTCCACTGCTTAAAACAGTTTTGAACTTGTCAATTTTGATGCCTTTTAGTGCTTCTGCTGTTTTCTGTTTCATCTCTTCCACATCAGCATATGTTCTCTTTGAGAAATTTTTTTTCATCTGGGGAAGCAAAAAAAAGTCACTCAGGGCAAGATCAGGTGAATAAGGAGGGTGGGGCATGGAGGTCATTCCAGTTTTGGTCAAAAACTGCTGAACACTCAATGCAATGTGGGCAGGTGCATTGTCATGGTGAAAGAACTAATTACCTGTCACAACTTGGGACATTTCTTCCACAAATTATGACACAACCTTCTCAAACCTTCCAGATAACTTTGGTAAACAGCTTGATCTGGAGGAAAAATTCTGAGTGTACTACAAGGGGCCCACCCTCCAAAAAGATAACTCTGCTTTTTTTATGTGTGCCCCCTCCTATATATCCCCTTAAAAAAGATATGTAGAAATCCTAGTCCCAGTACCCTCAGAATGTAACATTATTTGTTAAGATGAGGTGAGATTGGGGTAGAGTGAGCTACTAATCCAATAAGATTGGTCTCTTTCTAAGAAGATGGACATTTGAAGTCAAAGACCCAAGGAGAACACCATATGAGAACGGAGGGTTGCATCTACAATCCAAAGAACATCTACAAAAATCTACAAACCAAAGAATGCCTGGGATTGCCAGAAGCTAAGACAGAGGCATGGAACAGATTTTCACTCAGAGCTCTCAGAAGCAATCAACCCTGCCAATGCCTTGATTTTGGATTTCTAGCCTTCAGAACTGTGAGATAATACACTTCTGTTGTTTTAAGTTACTCAGTTTGTAGTACTTTGTTACGGCAGACCTAGGAGACTAACATGGTCCCCAAACCATGGAGCACTATTGGGATGATGGTTTCAGGTCCAGAAGGTATGGCACTCACTGCCTCCCATCAGGGTTGTCATTTCCTCTAGGTCAGAACTGCTGCCCTTAGACCACCTTCCCACTCCACTACTCACCTTTCACAATTTGTTTTCCTTTTTCTCTAAGGGAACTGGAGGCCCAGATGGAAACTCTGATAGCATAGCCCACAATCAACTCCAGTGGAATTGAGTTCACAGCCCAGTTTCCAAGAGACTCGGATATCCAAGGAAGATGGCATTCATGACTGGCTGCAAGGTGGGAGGAGGGAGACAACAAGAACCAAATGCTTTGGCAGAGCTAGCTGCAAGGCAGGCATCCAGCAACTGGCATCCAAGACTCCATTCCCAGCATGTGTCTGGGCATTATGTGCTGCAGCCCTGTTGAAGCACATGGAAATTGTTCTCTTTTCCCAACAGCCAGTGCCACCTGCATCATAGCCTCTGGGATGGCCAGCTCAGGGCACAGGAAAAGAAGGGGAGGGGAAGGTGGGACAAGAAGTAAAACAAGCACAAAGTCTAGCACCTCCGTCCCTAGGAGACACAGGAGATCCCAGCTTGACTGCCTGTCCTCCTCAGCAAGCTGATAGAAGATAGAGATGATTTGGCATGACACCAGCACTGGATAAAAGGCATCCACGCTGAGAGCTACAGGGTTCAGTAAAAATAGTCTCAACGAGCTGCAAGAGAGATTCAGAAGATGAGCTGGTAATTGTTGCTCAGATGTTTCCCCTCTAAAGTTTTCCTCTGAAAAGACCATAATCTCCTCCCTCATCCATGAACTCCTTATTCTACCTGCTGGGAAAACCCACCAACCTGGGAAGGATAGGCCCTCCAGTTCACTGTGGGAACAGCTGCTGAGTGCATTTCCAAGCCTCAGCACAGGGTAGGTGGAGAGGAGTGTGTAGGAGCCACTTTCCTACCAAAAAGAAATAACTTAAAGGGCACCACAGAGCAAGCTGCGGCTTTAGAAAAACAAAACAAATCAAAACAATCTTCCCCTTGGAGACGTGAGATAATTGTTACTCCTTAGTTTCCCAGCAACAGCTCCATTAAGTTGGCATTTATTGATTTAATGTTCAAGTGAGGCAGGCACCAAGGATTAGATCAAATTGTGCTCATCCTTTAGGCCAGACAGGTTTTGGTGACCGAGATCCCACAGGCAGGGAGTGGATCCATGTGGGGCTTCTCTGCCTGATGCAAGCCTCACCCAGGCCGTCTCTCCTGACCTCTCCTACCCCACACCACGTCCTGCCCATACCTCAGGGCTCTGCCCAGTTCCACTTTCCTCTTCACTCACCTCAGAGCCTGCCTGAGCCCTCAGCTTTTAACAATCTAGGTATTTGGATGTAGGGAAGATGTGGAATAGGATCACACTACACCATGTTCTTTACCAGTTGGAGAAAAGTTGGCATCTCCAAGGCCACCAAAGATGGTTGCTTCACAGAGATTGCCATGGAGGGGAGAAATGAAATTCTGGGTCCAAGATTTTTTGTTGTTGTTAAGATCTCTTTCAATTTTGGATATGCCACTTAAAAATGTGTCAAATCTTGAAGCTGAAATTATCCTTAAGGGTATCCCACTCCCATGCCATACAAGGTGCCAGCTTTGCTGCAGGCTCTTGGGGTAAAGAGACAAATACAACATGCTCCCTTTCAGGACCTTATTCCAGTGGGGAATAACCAAGAACAAGTAAATACAGTGGGGTAAATGCTGTGATGCTCTGAGAGAGATATGCCCAGAGTACAACGGAGATCCAGAGACAATATCACCTGGTCTAACTGTCCCTCACAAACTTTTATATTCTCTGTGCCTCACGATATAGAAAGGATATATGGGAGTCCATCATATGAATACCCTACAATTGAATTGACAAGTCTCTTAATATTGAATAGTTAGCTTTTTCCTGTGACCATCCTTGTACTCAAACCTTTGTCCAAACATATGAATATCTACTTAGGATGGATCTCTAGCAAGGGAATTAGACCCCTCAAAGGCTATGAAGATCTTTAGAACTTCTGATACAAATTCCCTATTCCTCTTTACAGTGAAGCCTTTTAACAGGGAAGTGACCTGGTAAGATTTGTGTTTTATTAAGATAGATCTAGATAGCAGGCAGAGTGGAGAAAAAATTGGAGGGAAAAAGACTAGAGTCAGAGAAATCAGAAGACTGTGAATGCTTAAATTAATGAAATGCTTAAAGAAGTGTCCATGGATGTGAATAAAAATGATAATGATGAGAGCTACTAAGGACGTAGCTTTAATATGACTGGAGACCAAATAAAAGGGTGCAGAATGTGGGTAATAAGAAATTGTGGAGCAGAAGATGACCTCACCTTGCATCTTCTGTATATATAAATAAAATAAATAGTCCAAAATTTCTGAATCAAGCTACCATACACTAAGAGAAGAAACGTAGGCTAAGGAGCAGTTCTAGAAGCAAGATAAAATGAGCTCATTTGGGGCACTTAGGCTTCCCATTCCTGTGAGTAACTCAAGAGGAGGAAGTTGGGCTGTCATTCTGGAACAGTTAAAGAGCTCTGGTGAAAGATGCCATTTGGGTCATCAGTTTGTACCCAAGGAGGTAATTTATACAAGTTAGAAAGAATTGCATTTACCTAAAAATGGTGGCTCTGAATTTTGTATCTATCTCAGCCCAGCTGAGTAACAGACTTGCCTCTTCAGGAGAGGTAAACACCACTTGCCTCTTCAGGAGAGGTAAACTCCGAAGAGAAAGCATATCAGAATGGAGGATGGGAGAAGAATGAAGTTTATAGCTTCTGGGGTCAGCAGATGGGTAGAATAAATGATCCTGATTCTCTTCCTCAGGGAGGCATGCTCTCCTTTCCCCCCTCTCCATAACAATAACTACCTCAAAGACCCAGAGATGAGAGAGAATGGATATGAAACCTGCACACTGCTTAGTATGCAAAGAATGATTTATCTAGTGTAACTTGGAGTTCAAGTTTGGGCTCCAGAGACTGACCCTTTTCTCAGGAGTATCCCAGACACAATGCTTCAACACCTCAGCCCATGTTAGCAAGAAATCCTGGCTATCAATAGCTATCCTTGTGTGCATGCATCCCTACCAGCTCCCCCTTCGTCACAGAAGCATCTTCTCAGCACAGCCACCACTGGTTACTGTATAGGGAAGTGCCAGTCTACTGGGAGGGGGACATCATGACTGCCAGAGGAGGTATGAGAGGACTTTCCACTTGGTATCATATCCAGGTCTCCGGGGATTCTTTGAGGGAGGATTGCCGCAGCCCTCTACTTCTTCATCCACATGGCCTCTTGAGGAAGGGCTTCATCTGCTGCATTGTTTGCCTTTCTTTCATGGTAGTACTGTCTCAAAGGTTTGATGATTCTTGCTTGGTGCTCTAGTGAGTAAGTCTTGTGCTTAGTTTCCTGACGCAGGAGCAGCCTGGCTTATGGTTACCATTTTGATTTTATTTTGGATTTCCTGTCAACATCCTTCTCTCAGGATGCTTTGCTATTTCTGGTCCAGCAAGACAGTTCCCTGTTGTGTTTTCATGTTTTCAATTCATTAATTGATTTGCAAAATACATTTCTATCATTTCTATCAATTTAATGCAAGAGAGAAAAAGGTCATCGTGTTCTCAGTCCATCTTGAAACCACGCTGGGGCAGAGCATTAAAGGGAAATAAGGAGGAAACTTGCGGGTCAGAGTGATGGAATAGTCCGCATTCAATCAAAAGACCCCAGGGGACACATAGTAGAGTTCTTGGCTGGCTGTGCTGTCCCCAGTTTGCTTCCACACTCTTGTGTCCCACCTCTGCTTCTCTGGGGATCTCTTCCTAGTATCCATCCCTTGAAAGCTTAGACTTTCAACCTTTTCCAGGGTACATCTTTTTTTCCTTTTTTAAAAAGGTTTTGCTTATGTGGCTAAGGAGAAACAGGAAAGAAAAATATGACTCTATTTTATTCCCTTTCACCATCTCTTTCTTTCTTTCTTGTAGACCCTATAAGAAAAAACTCAGTGGCCCAAAATTATCAGGGTCCTAAGATTTACCAAAGACTAAAAAGACACATCAATGGCCACCACCAGTCCAGCCACTGGAGACTTCACTTAGTGTAAAAGAAGAGGAGATGAAGTGAAGGTGGGAATAGATACAGATCCTTTCTGGGAAGTAGTCAGCAGAGGGAGAGGGGAGCAAGAAGTGGAGTCCCAAGCATAGCTGGGCACCAGATAGTCTCAGGTCAATGGCATGAAGCGCATCTCATGCAAAGGAGTAACATCTTCAAAGTAATCACCTAGAAAAGTAAAATCCTTATTTTAAAAGAGGAGACTTTTGTTATAAAAATTTAGGAAACTCTCTGTTGACTTAAGGATATAACTTTATTCTTCTAGATAGTCTCAACAATGGCAAGTCTTTATCATTTCCAACAGATTTGATGATTGGAGCAAGTCTAAAGTCATTTGGAGTGAAGCCTAACCAATAAGTTGGTTAGTTCTCTTTTAGGTCAAAATCTAGTTGTGACAAGTTTAATGATTACTGTTGTAAGGTTGCCCAAAAGGGAAGTTGCCAGTCAGTAATCATCATGCCCATCAGTCGACAGAGCCTTGACAGTGCTAGGTCTACTGTAATAAGTGCCATTGCCTAGTAGAGTCAGTGCCACTGAGAGAAAATGTCCTCATCCTTTAAAGACCTTTCCTGGGTCTTCGGCAGCCTCGTGTCTAGGTCCCGAGTCTTCTCGCCAATCATCCCACCGGCTCCTCATCAGGGGCAATTTGCCAATCTTCCTCAAACTTTGTGTTCAGGGCTAAGAGTGATTTCCCCTAGATATCCCACTGCAGCTCAGCACTTCTCTCAGAATAATTCTGCCGATAGAGAACAGGTAAAGCAAGAAGTGGGAGTCCCCCTCTCAATCTCACAGGCCTATGCTACTCCTGTTAACAGTTTAGTGTGCATCCTTCCTGATGATTACTCTGAGGACTCATAAAAACATCCCTTTACCTAAATCAATGCACATATTCTGAATACTAGACATAGTCTACAGCAGTGGCCATACTGACCCACCCTCTGCAGAGCCTTAAGTAGGGTATGATTACCTTGGGCTGTTTTAGTCTGTTCAGGCTGCTATAACAAAATACTTAAGACTGAGTGGCTTATAAACAACAGAAACGTATTCCTCACAGTTCTAGAGGCTGGGAAGTCCAAGATCAAGATGCCAGCAGATTCAGTGTCTGATGAGGGCCCATTTCCTAGTTCATAGACAATGTATTCTATCTGTGTCATCACAATGTGGAAGGGGAAAGGGGTTTCTCTGGTTCTCTTTTATAAGGGCACTAATGCCATTCATGAGGGCTCTGCCCTCCAGACTTATTCACCTCCCAAAAGCCCCACCTCCTAATTCCATCACCTTTGGGGTTAGATTTAAACACATACATTTGGGGGTGGGGGACATAAACATTTAGACCATAGCACTGACCAAAATGGACCAATCCCAGAGCCTGGAGATCTTTTGGTGCAACTATATCCTACACCAACCTCAGGTCCTAGCAGTACTTGCCTGGGTCATGAGATAAGCAAGGCTGTGCTGCTAGGTTGGCCTAAGTTGTAGGGTCAGTGGTGCTCCCTGGCTCTAGCAGCCAAAACTCTGGGACCAGAATCTGGTCTGAACTCTTCCCTATCCTAGCTATGTGACATAGGCCAAATCCCTCTGCTCCAATTTCCTCACCTGCTGAAGACAGAGCTGGAATAACAGTGAGTCAGTGAAAAGATGCCCAGGGAACAATCCATAATGCAGTAGAAAAGAGAAAATTGTATTCACTGGAACTCTGCTGAGGGAGTGTCCTAAATGTTGTTTAAAGGAATATTTTGATAAACTGCTGGGTGTTAGGGGGCTAAGGGAACATTGCTATAATACATATTTGTTGCCTTGGCCTGCCCAGCATCCATTTCCTTGTCTTTTGGCACTGGAAGCCCTATTTTCCTTAAAGACTCACCTCTCCTACTCTCAGTCCATGTGATGTGGGAGGTTCAACTGGACTGGGCTCTTGGAGCTGGCATGCAACCCAGATGTGGCCAGAGTAAACAGTCTTTCTGGTCATGATGATTGATTTTGAGTTGGACAAATGACCCAAGTCAATCCCATGACTTTCAACTTTTGGGGAGTTATTGGATTGAGAGTCTCTTTCTACTAGGGCTGCCAAGAAGATGAGATATAAGCCAAGAACTTCTGATGGCCTCTTGCCACTATCAGTGGGATGAACCTGCTAGAGAATGGAGCGGGAGAAAGAAGAGCCGAGAAAAGAAGCAAAGTGATGTCTGTTTATTTATTTATTTATTTATTTATTTTAAGAGGTAGAGTCTCACTCTGTTGCTTAGGCTGAAGTGCTGTGGTGCAATCATAACTCACTGCAGCCTCAAACTCCTGGGCTCAAGCAATCCTCCCACCTCAGCCTGCTGAGTAGGTAGGACTACAGGTGCATGCTACCACACCTGGCTAATTTTTTAAAAAACAAATTTTTTGCCCAGGGTGGTTACATGATGAGTCTTTTTTTTTTTCCATTTTTTTAAATTATAAAGATGCAGGATACAATTCAGGGAGAGGTATACAAACATTGATTTTGCAGGTACCCTTGTTGATGAGGTATGCCCCCCCCCCAACAGTTTCCCTCAACTGCCAATCCCACCCCCCCTCCCCTAAGAGTTTCCCATTACTGCTAATCCCTTTCTTATAGTATTATAATTGTTCAAGGTCTGCTTATGAGTGAGAACATATGGTACTCTGTTCTTTGTTTCTGTGATAGATCACTGAGTATGATGGACTCTAAATCCATCCAAGTTGCTGCGAAGTCCATATGACCCAGCAATTCCCCTATTGGGAATATACCTGGAGGAACTCAAATCATTCTACAAAAAACATACCTGCACATGTATGTTTGTTGCAGCTCTACTCACAATAGCAAAAACATGGAACCAACCATGTTGCCCATCGAAGCTGGACTGGATAAAGAAAATGTAGTACATATACACAATCGAATATTATGCAGCCACAAAGAAGGACAAATATGTGATGAGTCTTGATAACATAGTTCAATCACCTGGACCCAGTTTATGCCTGAAGTGAGATGCATCCCTAGACTTTTCATTTAAATGAGTCAGTACATTCCCATTTTTGCTTAAGCCTGCTTGAGTTGTTTTTAATCAGTTACATGCAAGGAAAACAATTCCTAATCTAACACCCCAGGGCAATGCTTGGATAGCCAAAGATAACTAATTTATCCTTGGTTAACTGCAGGAATTTAGTTTTCCTGAGAAAACATGAAAAACTGGGGGTGCTGCTGTCCTCCTTTTCCACTCTTCCCTCACAAGGTCATACATATTAAACAAACATTTGAAGAATACTCATTTGAAAGGGATCCAAGGTATGACCTGCTAGAGACACTCATAAGTCATGGGTCAGAGCTACTAGAACCCACTATTTTGTGTTCATGCTACAGTTTCTCCACTAATCATGCAATCTTAAGTCTCATAGCTTCTCTACGCCTAAACTTAGAAATGTCTGTGAGGATGAAATGGGATAATGTTTATGGAAGTGTTTTGAAATCCATAAGGCAGTGACAATTGTGAGTCAAGGCAAATAGGAGCACTTGCCACCTTGGAAGTCAGCTGCTTTCTGGAAGAAGATATCCTGAGGGAAGGGGACAGCATTATCTCAAAGCAGAAGGGCTCAGCTCGGACAACATTTGCTATCAGGAGATCAGTGATGCTAAGTCTAACTTCATTCTTTGACTGATGACTGAGATGGTTCAGTAACTGAGCTGCCTTCCAATCTCTTTTCTAACCTTCCCCTTCTCAGATGCAGGCAGATAGTCAAGGTTTGTGCCAAGAAGTTCAAACCTTCCAGAACCTTCCAGAATAGTTACATGACCAAGATATGTAACCAACCGAGATGACTACAGGGGAGAAAGCAATTTTACAAGATGACAATCATTACAACCTTCTCAAGAAAGCACAAGGACCTCTTGTAAACATGTAAAATTTGTACAGACCTGTTTCTATATCATGATGGAATCTGTTAATTGAGAAAGTACACAGTGAAATAAGTATAAATTCAGTAAAGCTTTAAAATGGATTTGTATACTATTCATAATAACAGTCGTCCTTGACATTTGGGAAGACAGTTCCACAAGATGTACAAGGTGTATTATTCGTTCAGCGTTCAGACAGTCCTCTTGGGGCACACAGATTCCTGACAAACAGATCAGAGAAGTAGGACAGTCCCTGAGGGACTGGAGCAGCTAACCCACTCCTGTTCTTCCTGCAGGCCCCCTCATTTTGCCAAAGCTGTTTTCTTAGTCTTGTTAACAGAGGCCTCTGCACACGCTCCTTTGGTCTGAGTTTGTTTTCCACTTCCTTTTTCACTTGTCCTCTCAGGTAGGTGGACAAGTAGTTCAAGGTCTCTTTCACCTTCCGCACTCTTGAGAGACAAAACTCAGGTCTGCAAATAGCACTCACTCAGGCTGTTAAGAGCCGGAAAACTTATCTTGGACATACAGGATCAACAGCTTTTAAAAGTACCCACCTAAATTCTATGTTTTGAAGAAGTCATTCAGGAAGTATCGGCAAGGCTGTTTTCTGGAAAGCCCATCAACAGAGGAGCAGGGCTGGCAGCGATTCAAGACAGGGGCTTGTTTTAATAACTAGAGTATCTTTTACAAAATCTCATTTAGAAGCCCCAAGCCCTCTCCCCATTCTCAGCAACCAGGTCCACTGCCTTGAGAACCGTGTCTTTGCGTCTCAGTGATGGCAGGTGGTACCCTGGTTAGACTTCCCTAAAAGTTTCAAGGTTCAGGCTCGGCCTGCGTATGGTCAACCACAGGACTTCAAGGACCCTTTAATTATTTTTCCTTGGTTTCTTCTCCCCAAATGTCTCCCTGACATCTTCCAACTTCTTGTTGAGAGCCCAAAGTAGGCTTCCTGCCATGTTGAGCCTCTGAGCTAAGATGAAAAGAACACTGAATGGAACTCTCAAGAAACTGGGAACATTGGAATAATCACATAGCAACAAAATCCCACCTTATCCACGTACATGACCCCTCTAATTCCTAAAAGCCTAGATAATCAATGACGGTGGTATGGGGGTCAGCGGGCTGGTAGCCATCAATCTGAAACTTCTATGTGGGGGTGGTTGATGCTGTAGGGCTGGATTAGACATGAGCCTGGATTTTCAACCTAAGTTCCCTACAACTATTTGGCTCCTCACAAATACCCCAATCGAGAATGCAAGAGCTTACATTTTCTATTTTCCTAAAACATACCAGACTAGGAACCCCCAGAATATGAGAACTACGTGATATTAATATTTTTCTTTTTTCCCCTCTCAGGGTAGGAAGATTTCCCTAAAATTGGTGGGTTAGAGAGTTGCAACAGCAGGACTTTCTCAGAGCTTTTGCTATGTTAATGCACACTGTGACTCTCCAAGCCTGGGATGGAGACTGTAGCCTTTTATACACCTCTGTCTATTAAGCCCTTTTCAGGGGAAGTAGCCCATGATGCTAGTGTACCATGGAACATCCTCTAGGAAGCACCACATGGATCTAAAGAGACCCTAACTTGGAGGGTGAGCACAGTGCTCTGACCCTGGAAGATGGGAAACACGCAGAGGCCTAAGCCAGTTGTCTAACATCACAGTAGGCCCCCCTCCACACATGACACCTCCTTCCAAGGCCACTACCCCATCACAAGTAAGTTGCTTGTGTAGTTTTTTCTTTGAAGGAGAGTGCAGAAGAGTGGGACAAATGGGATTTTTAGTCTTTATTTTTATTTGCCTTGGGGTTGACGGAAAATCATAGGAGTTGTAACTTGAGATTCTTAATACATACTAACAAATAATAAATATATTTGTTTATTTATAAAATATAACTATAAAAATAAAATAGTTCAAATTATTTGGAAATAAGAGCACTTCTCAAGCTCCCATCCCAATACCCTGTCACAGCTTTGGTATGTCTTCAAAGTTCTTCCACAGGCAGCTCTTCGCATTGTCGGCATCAATTTAATGCTCATATTTATGGCAAAAGTCCTGGTCTTCCTCCCCTACCCCCGAATCTATCTTTCCAAGTTAGGAAAGGCAGAACCATAGTGAACCATCAACTGACATTTTTCTTCAGGCAAGGCCTCGACCCCTCCTCCTGGCTTATACCCCAAATGCTGCTCCCACACCTGGAACCGATCATTACCACTTCTCCTCCCTCTGGGTTACCATCCAGGGTAGGAGTCCCCCTTCTGGCCCCAAAATACCACTAGCTAAAATGATAAGCTTTTGCCAAGCATCCATGCTAACTTTGGCCTTCTGGGTATAATGATCTTGCCTTTGTTGGGCATCATTTGTGAAGCTGAATTCATCCTTGTCCAACTAGTTCTACGCAATAAAGCTGAAAGATTCCAGATTGTGAATATGGTGGTGGGCAGGCAGTATTGTGGGACATCTTTTTGAGAATATTTAGGGGATTTAGGCAATGCAGTATCGATTCTTTTTGTAAAAAGCACTCAGATTGCCCCTTGGGAATCCTTTCCTCTTAGTCACACATTTTGGCTGAGGCTGGCATCATTACCACTCCAGGGATAAGAAATGTCTGGTCAATCACAGAGCTCTGTATTCAGCAGACGGAGAGAGATTGGGTAGAGAGAATCTCTGTATCCACTAGGGTTGCCAAGAGAATGGCATAGTAAAGACAATGACCCCTGAAGAAGGGAGACAACACAGAAGAAAGAAGAGCTAAGAGATGGGAGAGCTAAATTCTGATCACATTATTTGAGCCCCTGGATCCAGTTTTATTTGAAGCCAATTGTACTACTAAAGTTCTTAGTTACAAGATCCTATAGATTCTTTTGTCTGAGTCAATTTTTTGTTTCTCATTTGCAATTGCATTCCACCCAGTTCAAAGCCTTAGGACTTACCCAAGTTAAACTGACTTCCATATCCCTGTCATAAGAGGATGGACTCAAGAAACCCAGTCTCTCACTCCCTCATCAGTCAAGAAGGCTACTTATAGTCTTTTAATGCCTAATATTGCCAGGGCTTGTGCAATATGCATGCTTAATCTTCATAGCCTTTTGCAGCAGGTTTTGTTCATATCCTAATGAGGAAACGAGAGTTTAAAAAGCTGAGAGATTTGCTCAAAGGCAGGCCTTGAGCAGAAAACCCAAGACCAGAGAGCCTTGGGCTTTTCTGACTTTTTCTATTACCTGATTTTCCATGCAGCCCCAGACTGGCTGCAGGAAAAGTAAACTGACATACAATGTCTCAGAATTGGCAATTGGGGATTCTGGTTCTTTTCCTTCCCTAATGGGAGAGGAGAGGGTAGAGTACTTTCTGACTTAATTTGGTTTGGTTTGGTGTACACAGTAGCTCCAAGGTCTGACAGCCCTGAGGTCAGCCAGGCTTTTCACTCTGCCCCAACTGGATGGGTCCTAGCACTCCGTGTTAGAACAAGGTGAACTCCCTGAAATGCCTGTAGGCCTTTTTCTTTAACTCTTGTAACATTTGTCATGAGACAGTTTGACCTCAACTCACATGCAGGTGCCATAGCTTGTCTCTGGTCTTCTAGCTGAATACATCTAAGTACTGGATGTAAGGATAAACACTGTGACTCACCCTGGAGTAGCCTGTTAAGTGGAAGTCTACCTTGAATCTTCACCAAGGACTGAACAACTAAAAAGAATCCTAATCATAACAATTGTGTTTAATAAGTCCTCTCAATATCATAGTGAGTGTGAGGTAGACATTTCTCATTTTCAGATGAGAAAACTAAGGGTTAGAAGGATGGAGCACCAGCCCGGTGTTACTCACAACTAGGATTCAATGTAGGTCTAATTCCTAAGCCTGTGTTCGTACTACAACCCTGTACTGAAAGTTAAAAGCCATTCAGCTTTCCTTATTTAAAAAAAAAAAAAAAAAACCAAAAGTATTTCTTATAATTAACTAATTTTTTTAAAAAATTAAAGACTTAAAAAAATAATCTTTTAAGATCATGGCCACATCCAACCTTATAAGATTGGCCCCAGTCCCTACTGCCATAGGTTAACAGAGAAGAGAATTAAGCAAAAACTAACAGTATGGTGAGTACTAAGATAAAAGGGGTAAAGGGCTCTATGAGAACACGTAGCAGAGGGCGGATTGTGGGGGTCAGAAGCTCCCTCAGGAGCAGCTGAGGCTTTAAAATAGGAGGTGGCTCAGTGAAGGGAGGAGGGCTTAGAAGGTTTTACTTTCTAGGTCTCTTATGAGAACATTACCAAACGACTCATATTAAAATGCACCCCTAAATTGGCCAGGCATGGTGGTGTGCACCTGTGATTTCAGCTACTTGAAAGGCTGAGGCAGAAGTTTCGCCTTAGCCCAGCAGGTTGAGACTACAGTGGCTGTGATTGTGCCACTGCACTCCAGCCTGGGCAACAGAATAAGATTCTGACTCAAAAAATAAAATAAAATAATGCACCCCATCCCAAATATCTGAAAGGTTTTTCATAATTTTGTCTTCTAAATTGCTTGGTGATCAGCAATTCATTTAGAAATTCTTATGAAGTGCTCGCTTCGGCCGCATATATGCTGAAATTAGAAATTCTTGTGAGAAAATAAATTCTCACCTATGGTGGTCTCCATATTTTAACAATTAGGCTGGAAAAGACTAAGCTAGAAAGTGTTTCATTTTGTGGATATTTAATTATTTTTGTTATTTTCTTTGCATCATTTTCAGCTAGTATGTTTTTTTCTCCTGATTTCTTGCAAGCATTTTCTTAAGTCTGTCAAAGCTTACAGATCTTAGGCAGGATGCCTTTAATTGCCTAATGGGTAAAGAGCAGGATGGTCAAAACGGTGCTCTCTTAAAGAGAGAAGCACGTGGGAGGGTCCAGGGACCAAGTGCACCCAGTACTTACAACGGCCTGAAGCTGACTGTTCCAACCGAAGCCAGGCATTTCAAACATTAACCTTCTTCCTGGAAGATTACCAAGAGCTTCAGGATGGCCTACCATTCCCAGATGTAGCAGGAAGAGGCAGCTACCCCTACCATTCACCTTTGGGGCACTGCTGGCTCCCAAGATGGAGACCAGTTGCCCAGGTGGCTACCTGTTGAATCCAGCAGCAGCCCCACCATATGGGGGCACCACACATGTCATTGCAGGGCTGGTTCATTATCTTTCATCTTTAAGTAGGCCTCTGATTTCCATAAATTCACCCACCTTCATCTGTTTGAATATATCATTTCCCAAATTGTAGCAGAGAAAAATTATTAACAAATTAATCAATTTGAATGTATTTGGATACAAGGCTCTTTGGAGGGCTGGGAATGGGGAGGAAACACAGAGGAATAAAGTCCTGAGCCTTCAGAGAAACTCAAATATCAGAAACAACTAATATGTTTTAAAACCGTGCTGACTCAAGGCCTGTGCTCGGGGTTGGGGGTCAGATTCACTGGCAGGTATGAGCCAAATGTGACAAGGAAGTAGGGAAGCCCCACACCCAGGCAACCCTTGACAAAATGACAGCATTTATTTGCTGGAGAAAAGGGATGTGGCTTGGCCTCCATTAGATGCCAAACACTGATAGTGTTCCACTCTAATGGTTTCTTAGATGTGACCAATAAAAGTACAAAAAGGCCTGACTTGCCTGTTGACATTCCCATTTGCTCTTAGTCACTTGTCCTCTGGACACAGAAAGGCTGACTAAGTGTGAGTGACTCCTCATTCCTGGCGAGGCATGGCACTGCATTCCCTCCCACTCAACACAGACGGGCTAATATTGCCACTGGTCCATCCACAGGTCTCCCACACAGGACTGACTGGGAAGTCAATGCAACCCCACAGTCTAATCCTCACACCTTGGACCAGAGGCCCCAGGAGGTCCGTTTCTTTAGTCTACCCTGATGCCCCCTAACCCAGGTGAACCCACTCCCACCTCAGGCACTAATGAAACTTTGGAAATGCTGCTACTCTGGTGCTTCAGTCTCTCCACCTCTGTCTGATTTTATCAATTGCTTCAAGCCTCCTCTACTCTACTCTGCCTACTCCCTCTCCCTCCCCTCAGTACCCTCTACTGTTCTGCTCCCATGACCATAAAACCAGTTGCTAAGGAGGCCAGGCACAGTAGATCACACCTGTAATCCAGCATTTTGGGAGGCTGAGGTGGGAAGATCGCTTGAGGCCAGGAGTTTGAGACCAATCTGGACAGCACATCAAGACTCCATCTCTACAAAATAATAATAATAATAATAAAACTAAGTGCCAGCATTGATCTTACCCAGGAACCCCTCAACACAAAGACCTAGCGGGAAATGGCCACCTCATGGTCTTTTGTTGTATGAGAGACAGTGGGAGGAGAGGCACCGTGGTGCAACTTGAGTTGTTTTTTTTTTAAGTTGGGTCTGTGATTAGCCATCCCTCATTGCTTTTTATCAGATAGTTCAACTGCTATGGAAAACAGTATGGGCATTTCTCGAGTAACTAAAAACTGAATTACTATTTGAGTCAGCAATCCCACTACTAGGGATCTACCCAAAGAAAATCAATATATAAAAAAGATATCTGTACTTGTGTGTTCACTGCAGCACTATTCCCAATAGCAAAATCATGGAACCAACCTAAGTGCCCACCAACAATTGACTTGATAAACAAAATGGGGTATAGACACACTATGGAATACTGTACAACCATAAAAAAAAGGAAGGAAATTGCGTCCTCTGCAGTTACATGGATAGAGCTGGAGATCACCATCCTAGTAAACTGACTCAGAAAGAGAAAACCAAACATATGTTTTCACTCACATGCAGGTGCTAAATGGTCACAAAGATGTAAATAATAGACACTGGGGACACCGATAAGGGAGAGGTTGGGAAGGGGGCCATGGTTCAGAAATTACCTATTTGGTATAATGTTCACTATCTGGGGAATGCGCTACCTGAGACCCAATCCCCACTGCTACACAATATGTCCATGTCACAGATCTGCATGTGTCCCCTCTAAATCTAAAATAGAGATGGAAAAAAAAACACAACACAACCTACGAGGTTTAGCTGCCCTTAGAGGGCAATTTGGATTTCAGTGGGTCATCTTGTTGCTCTTTCCCAATCAGCATCTCACATTGCAGTACACTGGCCTCCTCCCACCCCTTAGCAACTGTTTTGACGAGTGTGGTAAAATCATCTCAGTGGAAGGCTGGCTGGTGTTTCCACAAAATGCAACTGAAGGGTGTTGAAAGACAGAAGCAAGCCAGGCTCGGTGGCTCAGCCTGTAATCCCGCGCTTTGGGAGGCTGAGGGGAGTGGATTGCCTGAGCTCGCGGGTTTGAGACCCACCTGGGCAACTTGGCGAGACCTCATCTCTACAATAAATCAAAAAGACTACCCGGACGTGGTAGCACGCACTTGTAGTTCCAGCTACTTGGAAGGCTGAGGCGGAAGGATCGCCGGAGCCCAGCAGGTCAAGGCTGCGGTGGCCGGGAATGGCCACTGCACTCCAGTCTGGGCAACAGAGTGAGACCCCAACTCAAAAAAAAAAAAAAAAAAGACAGAAGCAGGGTCTGATAGATGACAGTGGGGGCAAAGACAATGATTCTGCCATGACCTCCAACAAATCCACAGGTGTATCTTTCTAAAAGACGCACTAGTCCTAGTGAACAACTGCTGCTGGAACTCACAGTGGTTGGTCTCTGCCAGTAAATAGGAACACAGACCAAGACAAAAAAACCAAACCTCCAAATGCTGGAATCTCTCTTCTCAAATTACCCCAGTGAATATCTGGAACCACCAGGAGTTAATCTAAGAACAGGGCAGAGATCACGAGAGCTGAATGGGATCTAAAATGTACCAGCAACCAACAAAGGGTGACTTCTGCCCAGGGAATGATATTACTTCTCTTAGGAATGAGAAGGGGCTAAGAGTGGGCTGTTTAAATGAATATTAAATTTGTCCTCCTTTAGGCAATACCATCACCACTACTGCCAGATGTTCCAACTCCAGAAGCAGCTGTGCCAGATCGGGGGGGCTGGAACCCCAACAAACACTGCCATGTCTGCAGTGGACAGGAGCATGTCCACTCTGTTGCTTGCAATAATCTGCCTGGCCTCTACTACACTCTAACTTGACCAACAGAACCATGTCCAGGGCGGGTACCAAGCGACAGAAAGCCCCTGTCAAATAGCATTTGACATGTCCAAAACAATGTGGCCCCTTAGTTCTAGATCTGAGTCATAAGTGATGCAGCACGTACGTAGGCAATATGCAGTAGGCAGAATTCTAAGATGGCAGCCTCAACTCCCAGCTGCTGGTTACTCAAATACAAATCTGGGTACTGCTGTAACCAGATGACCTTAGAATAGGGAGATTATCCAGGTGGGATTATGTGATATGAGTCATTTAAAAGCAATGGTTTTCCATCTGGTGTCACAAAAGGAAGTCAGATTCAAAATATCCAGATTCATGTACCACTGCTGGCTTGAAGATGGAGGGAACCAAGTAGATAGAAATGTGGGCAGCATATGTCCATTAGCTGGGAGTGGTCCAGAGCTGCCAGTCAGCAAGGAAACAGGTGACTCCAGTCCCACACCCCGAATTCTGCCAACAACCTGGATGAACTGGGAGCACGTTCTTTCCCAGAGCCTTCAGATGGAAGCCCAGCTGATACCACGACATCAGTCTTGTGAGACCCTAAGCAGAGAACCCAATCAAGCCTGCCTGGACATCTGACCTGTAGAACTGTCAAATGATAAATGGGTGTTGTTTTAAGCTGCCCAATTTGTGGGCAATTGTTATACATCAACAAAACACCAACACAACACGTAAAGCTCTGTGTCAGCCCTCCACCTCCATATCCTCCCACTCCCCCAGCCATCACAGCACAGCTTTGCATTGGCTGCCCTTCACCGAATAAGAAAAAGGTACCATGAGGGATTGGTGAGGCAAAGACCCTTACTTACTTCAAAAGCCCACCCTAGATGGAGGATAACATTTGGAATCCTGGTAAAAAGAACTAGATCTCTCAACCTCTACCAACTCCAACCCCATACACACACCAAATGTAGACTCTCTTGGCTGGAAAAAGTAATCTGCCACAGGTCTGGAGTATTCCTGCACATTCTTGCTGGGCAGGCCTTTTCCTGGGTTCCTTCTTAGAAATGTGTTTTTTGCAGGCAATCTTGAAGAATGAAATAATGTCTCCATTGGAACAAAGAGCAGGCTTGCTACAAAAGAGGTGGCACCCCCCAAACATACATGTTCCTTGGCTGTGGTGCAAACCCATTTAATGCATGTATCTGCCTGGGTCCCTCAACATCCACTGTGAGACTTAGGACACAAGGACACCAATGTAAACATGAAGCTCATGCTGCTTGCTATGCTGAGTGGTAAAGTTCTTTGTCTCTGACTCAGGACTCTCACACGTCTTCTGCTAGTAATAATCTAACTAAATTAATCTAATCTAAAAATAGTAATAATCAGGCCAGGCATGGTGGCTCATGCCTGCAATCCCAGCAGTCTGGGAGGTGGAGAGGCAAGAGGACTGCCTGAACCAGGGGTTCGAAACAAGTCTGGGCAACTTGGTGAGACCTTGTCTTTACAGTAAATTTTAAAAATTAGTTGGGTGTGGTGACATGGGCCTGTAGTTCTACCTACTTGGAAGGCTGAGGCGGAAAGATTGTCTGAGCCCAGCAGGTTAAGGTGATCATATGCCACTGCACTCCAGCCTGGGCAACAAAATGAGACTGACTCAAGAAAAAACACTAAAAAACAAATAAAACCCAGAAAAACAAACAAAAGAAAACAAAACAACAACAAAATCAGTAATAATCTAACTCATTAGCTAATAAGAAGGGTAAAATCCCAGATCCTGACTCTATTACACTCTCATCTTTAACTTAGGAGATCTAATGTCTTTATATCATTCATTTCAAAGAAACAAAATAACCTTTTTGAATTTTCTTGTGGAGATACAATTTCTATCATAAGGCTATTGAGAGAATAAAATGAGAAAATGTGTGGCACACTTGGAATATAAAAATCACCCAATAACTTTATTGGACCCCCACGCTCTGCAGCCACCCACCCTTCACATATGCATACAATGCACCAGATGAGGATCAGGATCTGCGTCCATGTTAGCAAGCCATTCAGAAGAAAGACAAAACAGTCTAACTTACCAATTTCTGGCATTTGCATAGCACTGTACAATTCTAAAGAGCTTCCACACATAATATCTCATTTAGCTCCTACAACAGACACCAATACTCAAAGAGGTAAGTCCTTGCAGAAAGCACAGTAACAGATTCCACAGGTCTGATGAACAGCCCAGAGTAGGTCTGGACAGAAGCCCAGGACTGTGGGCTGAGGAAGCGTGGCTGAAACACAGCTGTCATACTGCCCCAGCAGCGTGACTATGTCCTGAAGGCACACTCTTCCTTCAGGTAGGCAAGGGAGCGCTTATGGTAACTGGGCCTCCTGAGGAATGTCCATGCCACTGGAGAAATGGCTGGAAGCCATATGATACAGAGATGACTTGTTTGTACACTGAAACTTTTTAACAGAAAATTAAGCAAGTCCTTAATATCAGTGGTTAGTCTGTCGGTGAACACATTTGGCCTTGGTCCCTTTGGTGTCCATGGCAGCTTCTGCTTTGTCTGTAGGCACTGGGGCCTCATCTTGCAACAGTTATTACTTGAGGGTCTTGCTAAGGTTGGAGAAGCCAACGCCAACACAGGTCATCAGCACTTTATCCCCGCCCTTGAGTTCTTCACCACATGGCTTGGTTTCGATTTTAAACATAATCTGGAAAAAGCTCTTCAAATGCCGCAAAAA
Organism: Tarsius wallacei; assembly: GCA_963574415.1. Classification (NCBI taxonomy): domain Eukaryota; kingdom Metazoa; phylum Chordata; class Mammalia; order Primates; family Tarsiidae; genus Tarsius; species Tarsius wallacei. The sequence goes on from CAUYQG010033007.1 coordinate 22,422, forward strand.
TTCTATCCTAAAAAAAGAAAAAGAAATAAAAAGGAATTCATTTCTTAGAAAAATTATCCTCCTTCACCTAGAATTCAAGTTTTTAATTTTTCAGACCAAGAGAAAGAACTGAAATTAAGAACTTCTCATCAAATCTGATTAAATAGTACTTCTTTTCACCCTGCTAGTTTTCAAAGATTTAGATAGACTGCAGATTCACACAATACAGCAAGATAAGTTGAGGGAAAAAAGGATTCGAGGTTAGAGCATGACACATAAGCCACTTAGTCCCACACACCTGTTACAAAATGGACATAAATATGGTGATTTTTTTTTTTTTTTTAAAGAAACAGGGTATCACTATGTTGCCCAGGCTGGCCTCAAACTCATAGTCTCAAGTGATTCTCCTGCCCCAGCCTCCCAGGTAGCTGGAACTGCAAGCTATAAGCCACACCATTTTAGCCTTAGGCGACTTTTGAGCAGCCCATGCAAAGACAGAAACATACTTCCATGATTCACAGCAACAAGAAAGAATACTTTTGATATTGAAACAGATATGTCTCTCCCTTCATTCCAACAATACCCTTCCGTTTATTCAGCAAATGGTTATAAACATTTATTGAGTGCCTACTGTATGCAGGCACTGTTCTTTGTGCTAGGAATGCTGTAGTCAACTGAAAAATAAAGCAAATGACACAGATGGGGAAGAACTGTGAGTACAACAGCATTTGTACACATTTGGCAGGAGGCAATATTAAATAAGGTAGCCAGGGAAGAGTGCAAAGTAAACGTGGAGTTTTGTGTAATCCCCTTTTAACACAGGGTGATGGCATCACCCCAAGAGTACCTTGGGTATAACAATTCTGTGGACAGGCCAGGCACAAGTGTAACAGGCTTCTAATGAGCTGCCCTAGCAGACACAGCATCACCCCAGCTAGCCTGACCATAAGACTCACCTGGAGGGTTCATTAAATGCACAGGTTCCTGAAGGTTCTGATCAACTTGCATTCTGTCCATGTGGAAGAACCCAGAATCACAAGCCACATGCAAAGTTGATCCCTCCCTCTCCGCTACCAAGCCCTATGCTCCCCAGCACACAGGGGCAAGAAGTCGGTTGTTAACAAGCATCCCTAGCAATTCTTGTAGGAAACACTGATTTAGTGAAGAACAATGGTGTGCATACCATAAAGAAGTATTACAAAAACCCTGCATTGTGCTGCCTCTAACCTTGCATTGTGCTGCCTCCTAATCAAACTAGCCAAACTCTCCACCCTGGCCAGATGGTTCTCAATCTTGACTGCACATGGATTCACCTGAGTTAGTTTAAAAATACTGCTCCCAGACATGCAGACCAATGGAATAGAATTGAGTCAAGAAATAAACCCACACATTTATGGTCAACAGATAATTTGATAAGGAAATAATAATCTTTTCAACTAATGGTGCTGGAACAGCTAGATATCCACATGTGAAAGTGGATAGTAATAATATAAAAATGAAGTTGGAACCCTTCCTCACATCATACACAAAAACTAACTCAAAAGAGATCAAAGTAAAACTGTAAAATTCACAAAAGAAAATATAGGAGTAAATCTTCACTACCTTGGGCTAGGTAACAGTTTCTTAATCATTTCTTAAATTCAATATCAAAAGCATAGCACTAAGAGAAAAAATAGATAAGCTGTACTCCATCAAAATTACAATCTTTTGTGTATCAAAGGACATTATCAAGAAAGAGAAAAGACAATCTACAGAGTGGAAGAAAATATTTGCCAGTAATATATCTGAAAGGGTCTGATATCTAGACAATATAAAGAATTTTTACAACTCAATAATAAAAAAAAATTAAAAGATGGGAAAGCTGAATAGACATTTCCTCAAAGAAGACATACAAATATCCAGTAAGCACATGAAAAAAATGTTCAACGTCATTAGTTATTAAGAAAATGAAAATCAAAAACACTATGAGATACCATTTCTTACCCAATAGGGTGGCTATGATTAAAAAAGATAGACAATAACAGAAGTATAGGTGAGCGTGCAGAAAAATGAGAACCCTCATACACTGCTAGTGGGAATGTAAAATGATAAAGCTGCTGTGGAAAACAATCTGGCAGTTCCTCAAAATGTTAAACAAGGAGCTACCATATCACACAGTAATTCTACTCTTAGGTATATATGCAAAGGAAACGAAAACATACGCCCACACAAAAGCTTCCATAAAATGTTCATAACAGCATTATTCTAACAGTCAAAAAGTAGAAACATTCACAATAGCAAGAACCTGGAAGCAACCATGCTGTCCATCAAAAGAGGACTGGATTTAAAAAAATGTGGTACATATACACAATGGAATACTACGCAGCCATAAAAAAGAACAAAATCATGAATTTCGCAGCAACCTGGAGGGAACTAGAGTCTATAAGAGATAAGATAGACAATTGGGGCCTCATTAAACTGACAAGCTTCTGCAAAGCCAAAGAAGCCATCAAGACAGCAGGGAGACAGTCCCCAGATGGTGAAAAAGTATCTGCCCACTTTGTAATGGGGTTGTTTGTTTTTTTCTTTTCAGCAAGTTTGAGTTCATTG
>CAUYQG010033009.1:0-11472 GCA_963574415.1 Tarsius wallacei
TGCCCATACCTTAAGAAATAAGATAGACAAGTGGGACCTCATCAAACTGATGAGCTTCTGCAAAGCAAAAGAAACCATCAAGAGAGCAGGGAGACAGCCCACAGAATGGGAAAAAATATTTGCCAACTGTATATCTGACAAAGGCCTCACATCTAGGATCTACAAGGCACTCAAACATGCCAAAAGAAAAAAAAACAGCCCCATTAAAAAGTGGGCAAAAGACATGAATAGACACTTCTCAAAACAAGATATACAGGCCGCCAACAGACACATGAAAAAGTGCTCAGCCTCACTCATCATCAGAGAAATGCACATCAAAACCACATTGAGATGCCACCTAACCCTGGTGAGAATGACCATGATTAATAAAACAAAAAACAACAGATCCTGGTGAGGATGTGGAGAAAAAGGAACACTTCTACACTGCTGGTGGGAATGCAAACTAATGCAACCTGGAAGACAGTGTGGCGATTTCTGAAAGAACTAGAAATAGACCTTCCATATGATCCAGCAATTCCCCTATTGGGAATATACCTGGAGGAACTCAGATTCTTCTACAAAAAAGATACCTGCACACATATGTTTGTTGCAGCTCTATTCACAATAGCAAAAACACGGAACCAACCATGTTACTCATCAAAGCTGGACTGGATAAAAAAAAAAAATCTGTCCTTTGAGCCACTGTCTGTGGTAGTTTGTTGCAGTAGCAACAGGAAACTAACACAGGCATAATTCCCTTAATTGCACTTTGCTTTATTGTGATTTGCAGAAATTATGTTTTTTATAAATTGAGGATTTGTGGCAACACAGCATCGAGAAAGTCTATGAGTGCCATTTTTCCAACAGCCTGTGCTCACTTCACGTCTCTGTGTTACATTTTGGCAAGTCTTGCAATATTTCAGACTTTTTCATTATTATCATATCTGTTATGATGATGTGTGATCCGTGATCTTTGATGTTCTTCTGAGATTGTTTGGGGGTGCCGTAAACCATGCCCGTTTAAGACGGCGAACTTATGGATAACTGTGTGTGTTCTGATTGCTCCATCAACCAGCCGTTTCCCATCTCTCTCTCTCTCTCTCCTTGGCCTCCCTGTTCCCTGAGACACAACAATATTGAAGTTAGGCCAATTAATAACCCTACAATGGCCTCTATATGTGTCCAAGTGAAAAGACGAGTCCACTTTAAATCAAAAGGTAGAAATGATTAAGCTTAGTGAGGAAGGCATGTCCAAGGCCAAGGCAGGCCGAAAGCCAGGCCTCTTGTGCCAAACAGCTAGCCGCATGGTGAGTGCAAAGGAAAAGTTCTTGAAGGAAATTAAAAGTGCTCCCCTAGTGAACCACAAATGATAAGAAAGTGCGACGGCTGATAGAGAAAGTCTGAGTGGTCTGCATGGAAGTTCACACCAGCCACAACACTCCCTTCAGCCAAAGCCTGAGCCAGAGCAAGGCCCCAAGTCTCTTCAGTTCTGTGAAGGCTGGGAGAGGGAGGAAGCTGCAGAAGAAGGCGGAAAGCCGGCAGAGGTTGGTTCAGGGGGATGAAGAAAAGAAGCATCTACAAGTGCAAGGTGGTGATGGCAAGGCTGCAGTGAGAACTCCGGAAGATCCGGCTAAGACCACGGATGCAGGTGACTACACAAAACAGTGGATTTTCGGTGAAGACGAAACAGTCTTCTTTGTAAAGAAGATGCCACCTCAGACGTTCATAGCTAAGGAGGAAAAAGAAGTCAATGCCTGGCTTCAAAGCTTCAAAAGACAGGCTGACCCTTGCTAGCAGCTGATGACTTTAAGTTGAAGCCCATGCTCATTCACCATTCCAAAAATCCTAGGGCCCTTGAGAGTTAAGCTGAATTCACTCTGCCTGTGCTCTGCAAATAGAAAGACAAAGCCTGGATGACAGCACATCTGTTTGCAGCATGGCTTACTGAATATTTTAGGCCCACTGTCAAGACTTATTGGTGAGGGAAAAAAAGATTCCTTTCAAAATGTGACTGCTCATTGACAATGTACCTAGTCTACCCAAGAGCTCTGATGAAGATGCCCAAGGAAGCAATGCTATTTTCATGCCTGCTAACACAACATCCATTCTGCAGCCCATGGATCAAGAAATAATTCTGACTTTCAAGTCTTATTCCTGAAGAAATACTTGTGGTAAGGCTCTAGCTGGTGATTCCTCTGATGAATCTGGGCAAAGTACATTGAAAACCTTCAAGAAAGGAGTCACCATTTCAGATGTCACTAAGAACACTTGTGAACACAAGAGGTCAAAATACCAACAGCACCAAGAGTTTGGAAGACATTGATTCCAACCCTCATGGATGATTTTGAGGGGTTCAAGTCTTCACTGGAGGAAGTCACTGTGGATGTGGTGGAAACAGCAAGAGAACAAGAATTAGAAGTAGAGCCTGAAGATGCGACTGAATTGTTTCCATCTCATGATCACGCTTGAACGTATGAGGAGCTGCTTCCTATGGATGAGCAAAGAAAGTGGTATCCTGAGATGGAATCTACCCCTGGTGAAGAGGCCGTGAACCTTCTTGAAACAACAACAAAGGATTTAGAATATTCCATAACCTTTGTTGATAAAGCAGTAGCAGGGTTTGAGAGGACTGACTCCTATTTTGAAAGAAGCTCTTCTGTGGGCAAAATGCTACCACGCAGCATTGCGCACTTCAGAGAAATCTTTTGTGAAAGGCAGAATCCATCAATGCAACAAATGTCATTGTTGTCTTATTTTAAGAAATTGCTACAGACAACCCAACCTTCAGCAACCACCACCTTGATCAGTCAACAGCCAATATCAAGGCAAGATTCTTTACCAGCAAAAAGATTATGACTCTCTGAAGGCTCAGATAATGGTTAGCATTTGTTAGCAATAAAATATTTTAAATTAAAGTATATATATTTTTATCTATAATGCTATTGCACGTTTAATAGACTATAATATAGTATAAATATAACTTTTAAATGCACTAGGAAACTAAAAAAATTATGTGGCTCAGTTTATCATGATATTCACTTTATTGCTGTGGCCTGGAACCAAATCCACAATATCTCCAAGTATGCCTGCACGGTGGTTTATAGCAAATGGGTGAATCCCTGAAGAGGGTTGAGCACAGCCTGTCAAGTTACACCATGATGAAAACTTAACCCAAGGGCAAGAAGGCCACTTCCGTGAATAGGCCATTATAAAGAACAGTGAAACCACATGCAATGGATTCTTGTTACTCATGGTAGTTGTGTCTTGTAAAGTCTCTATGATCACTAAATTCGCAGATACTGAACCACCGCTCTCAGGGGAAGCACAGGCTGAGTTTCTGCAAACCTCTGGTCACAATGATTTCATCAACGGCTCAATACATACTTCTGTTTTATGTGTGTTTCTGTTGAAAAACACCTCAATTTGATATATGTCACTAATTCATCTCCATGGAACCCACACCCACAGTATCATAACTGATGCCTGAATGAAGCTAGCACACATATATTCTCAGTAGGGCCCTTGAGCATATAAACACGAAACAGCACTCTACAACTACAGTGGGGGCCCTTTTAAACAGCAATATCCCCAACCAAAAGCCCAAAAATGTGAAAAATATGGCACTAAAGAGATGGCATAAGGGACCCTTGTTTACAGCTTGAAAGCAGGAACTGCAAGGCAGTGTTGCCATTCTGATAGCCATGTGGCATGTGTGCAATGGGGGACTCGGCACATGTCTGCAAAGGACCATGAAAGAGCCATGAGTATCAATTCGGGTTTGCAAATAAATTTCAGGAAGCAGGCAAACTTGCTGGTGCAGGATCCACAAATAATGATCAACTATATTTCAGATAAGAATATGGCTTAACACTGGTGGGCCGTTTAGTCCGGTGAGATTCGTGATGAGAGAATCATTTTCCATCTACTTCTGAGCCCAAGACAGGACTGACGGGATGCACTGGAACCAGCGTATGGTATAGCAGGGCCAACGCACGCAGCTCTCTTCTTGATTCCACCAGGAGCAGTGAGAACCACTGGCAAGCTACTTCACGGCAGAGCCATCCTTTCCCATCTGTAAAGCAGGGATAGGAGTGCCCATTGCAAGAAAATCATTGCCAAGGTTAAGTGAGATGCCAGCTGGGGATAGTGGCCCATGCCCGTAATCCCAGGACCTTGGAGGGTCGAGCCAGGAGAATGACTTGAGCCCAGGAGTTTGAAACCAGCCTGGGCAACATAGCGAGTCATCATCGCTACAAAAAAACAAGAAAAAAAATTAGCCAGGCGTGGTGGTGCACACTTGTAATCCCAGCTTCTTGAGAGGGTAAAGAGGGAGAACTTCCTGAGCCCAGGAGGTCAAGGCTACGGTGAGCTGTGATCATGCCGCTGCACTCTAATCTGGGTGACAGAGTGAGACCCCGACTCAAAACAGTGATAATAATAGTACAAATGAATGAATAATTTGTTTTTTAAAAAAAGGATCAAGAGAGCTACCATGTGGGTAAGAACTCGGTAATCAGTTGTTTGAGGTGAGATTGGACTTTTAATTAAATAAATTAACTTTGTGAGAAATAATTGAAATCGAGCCCTTTGAGCCAGTCAGAGGTCTTTCATTCTTATCTTTGTTATTTGAAATGTTTAGATAGATGGAAATTTTCCAGTGACCCAGATTTTAAGTGTAGAGAAAGAAACCTGGTCCTAAACACACTCCTTCTGGGCCAAGACTGTGAACAGAAGTCTTGAAAATGAAGTCAATGTTGATCTTTTATGTTAAACAATTACATAATGACACCAATTAACCTCTTATATCTGTATTATCTCATTAATAAAACTGTTACAGAAGAATCTCAGTGTATTTTCTTCCTGGGAGTTGGTAGTTCATTTTTATTTCTAAGAACATGAAACTGCTCTGATAAATACCAAAACAATGTCTTTTTTACATTCAAGAATGTGGAACTAGAAACATTTTTTTTTTAGTCGGTCTCACTCCATTGCCCAGGCTGGAATGCAGTGACACGCTCACGACCACCCCAGCATTGACCTGCTGGGCTCTGGCAATCTTTCCACCTCAGCCTTCCAAGTAGCCAGAACTACAGGTATGCACTACCACACCCGGCTAATTTTTTGATTTATTGTAGAGACGAGGTCTCGCCAAGTTGCCTGGGTGGGTCTTGAACCCATGGGCTCAGGCAGTCCACTTTGCCTCCACCTCCCAAAGTGCTGGGATTACAGGCTTGAGCTACTGCACCCAGCAAGAAACAGGTTTTAAATAACAAATGTTCCTCCTCAAAGTAACATAATAGTCAACTGTGTAGTTCTCTGCACATCCATCATACCATCCACACTGGGGGAAAGATGGCAATGTGCCCAGTTTGTGAAATTCACAAAAACGTGCAATTGTAGGCTATTCTTGATGCATCTGCTAATGACTGTTCATCCATTAGCATTTTCTGTTCTATGTCTGAAAATAACACCATGTGTTTTCAATGCCTTTGTTTAAAATCTAATAGTTTACCTTTACTTAAAAATCCTAATGTGTTTCAAGAAGCATTATGCTGTGACTAATACATGGCTTGTTTATTAATTCTATCACAAGCCAACTTGAACGAATCAGTTAAATGTACAATTAAGGTACTCGATCTTTCTATACAAGCTTAAAAGCACACAGGCCTTAACTTTTACCCCACAATTAATTCTCGTTTTAGCAATGACGCCTGCCTCTGGAACCAGAGTTCATTCATTCATTCTGTCATGATCACACTGAGGTAGGGAGGCTGTGGGGTGCAAAGGTGGGCTCTGAGCCCAGCCTCTGGGCTGGATGGCAACAACCTGCACCCAGGGCTATTGTGAGGCTGTGATCCTTGTTTAGAGTGTGTGTAGCACATGGGATGATGCCATGTGGGCGCATAGCACGTTTATATGCAATAAATGTGAACTCCCACTGAAGGGCTTGGAGACTAGAAGAGCCATCCCTCGAGTCGTCCTGGAAGCAAGGACTGTTCTCTGAGAACTTAGCTAAAATCTCGTGTGTGTGTGTAAGGCTTTGGAGATGTCCCTCATTTCTAGCGTTAGTACATTAATCTTATCCATCAGAAACAACTGTACACAGCCGCCCTTCATCGGAGGCACAAGCAGAAAGCTGTCCTACCTGGGCCTGGTGAAAGTAAAGTTCAGTTAGCATCTGGGTTTTATGCCTGAATTGGACACGTGATAGCTATGTGTCCCTAGGTCATAACTTCTCTCAGGGTTTAGAAAAGGCACCAATAAAATAATCCTAAAAGGATTAAGCAGCTTGACTCAAACATTGATTATTATTGTTGCAGACACACATTCACATCAAGCCAAATTCACAAGCACAGATTTAGTATAGATAAGGAAACATTAGGAACTTAGGAAAATTTACTTCATTGTAAAATGTTGGGCATAAAATAATTCTCACTCAATTAAAAGTGTCATCTCTTCATTTTCTCAATAGACAATGTGCTCCCACTGGAATACAGACCTCTTAAACAGTGTTTTTTAAAAAGATATTTTACTTTATTCCTATTAATCAATATTCTTTTTTTTTTTTAGTGTCTCACTCCATCGCCCAGGCAGGAGTGCAGTGGCATGCTCATGGCCACCCCAGCCTCCTGATCCTTCTGCTTCAGCCTTCCAAGTAGCTGGAACTACAGGTGCGTGTTACCACGCCTGGCTAATTTTTTGATATATGTAGAGACGAGGTCTCGCCAAGTTGCCCGGGCTGGTCTCGAACCCATGGGCTCAGGCAATCCACCCACCTCAACCTCCCAAAGTGCTGGGATTACAGGCTGAGTCACCGAGCCTGGCCAATATTCTTTATCTGGTACTCTTTTCAAGATACAAAAATTGCTACCCCTGCCTCAGCCAGAATTCTTCCTCTAATAAGGGTAAAAAGCATATGAGCCACTAGAAAACATAATCTCATTCAGCTCTTTCTGAAATAATGTTTGTGAATTTATTTTGCTCTATCTACTTAAACACTCAGTGAGAAAATAACCAGTTATTGTCTCCAATTGTCCTTTCAAGAACCAGAAGCTAATACATTCAGAATGTCTGGCTGATTATCTCAATGAGTTCAACTTTAGACCCCTAGAAAATCTTCCTCTCTCCAAGAATTCTTTCCAAAGAATACCCTAAAAATCATTTCCTTTTGCCCAGAAAGCATTTTCTGCGATTACAGCCAGTTCTAGTGATCCACTTGTCTTTTTAGAAAAAGCATAAATTGAAATTTCCTTCAACCTCTGAGCTTGGTAAGATTCGGCTTTCACTGTAACTTACATGAAAATTGAGTTCTAAACCTAAGTGCAAACTCCAAAATTTTCTTTGTAATAAACTTGATAGGCTTGTTGTCATTACAATCACGGGCTTTGAATTCGAAACAGGAGACTGTGCCAACACACTTTGAAAATTGTTTATTATTAGGACAATCCCTCAAAGATGACAGAGGAACCAGGCGGACTGTGTGAGTCCCTGTGTGAGTGAGTGAGTGTATGGACACATTTTCATGTGTGTCTGTGTGTGAGTAGCTGACTGAGTGGGGACTCAGGAGCAAGTGGCCAGGGCCCTCCTGATGAAGCAGTTGGTGCCACAGCTGCTCTGCCTGGACCCTAGCATCTCCTGGGGTGCAGAATTTGAGTGCCCCTTTCTAAAATCAACAAAGCTTTTCCTGGGAAGAGGCTGCTGGGAGCAACTGCCGTTGCCAGACTGCCTGACCACCGTAGCGTCAGGCCGGACACTGGCAGTGAGGGCCACAGAGGGAGCACAATGGGAGAGCCAGAGGCAGAGTCCCACTGGGGACATCCTAGGCCATATCAAATAAACAAAGATTGAAATACTACCATGTACCTTTTCAGACTACAGTGGAAGAAAAATAAATATCACCACCAACAAAATTCCCCCAAAACACACAAAGGCATGGACACTAAACAGCATAATGCCGAACAACTCCTAGGTCAATACAGAAATCAAAACAAAAATTTAAAGATTCTTGGAATCTTTAATGAAAACAAAGACACATCTTACCAAAACCTCTGGGATGCCATGAAAACAGTACTAAGAGGGGAATTTATATCTCCATGAACACACATCAACAAAACAGAAAGATCCTAAGTCAACAGCCTAACAAATTACCTAAGGGTGCTGAAAAGACAAGACCACCAAAACCCTATTCTATCTACAGCAGAAGAATTCAGATCAACAAAGTAAAAATTCAAATATGGTACATAGAAGACAAAAATATCATAGAAAAAAATCAATAAAACAAAAAGCTGGTTCTTTGAAAGGATAAACAAGATTGACGGACCTCTAGCCAGAATGACCAAGAGAAAGAGACAAAAAGCCCAGATAAACACAATCAGAAATGCAAAAAATCAAGTCATACCCAACCACAAAGAAATACAAAAGATTATCAGAAATTACTGCACATACCTGTATGGAAACAAATTTGAAAACCTAAACAAAATGGAGGGCTTTCTGACATTACACAACCTCTCAAGGTTGAAACAAGAAGAAATAGAGTCCCTAAATAGACCACAAAATCCCAGGAAATTGACTTCATCATAAGAGGACTACCTACCAAAAAAAAAAAGCCCCAGACCAGACATTTTTCCAGTAGAATTCTACAAAACGTACAAGGAGGAGCTGATACTAATCCTGTTGAAAGTATTCCAGGCAATCGAGGAAGTTGGAACTCACCCCAAATCATTTATGAAGCTAACATCACACTAATACCGAAACCAGGCAAAGACCCAACAAAGAAAGAGAACTACAGGTCAATAGCCCTGATGAACATAGATGCAAAAATTCTCAATAAAATTCTAGCAAATCAGATCCAACAACACATTTAAAAAATTATCCACCATGACCAAGTGAGCTTCATCCCTGGGATGCAGGGTTGGTTCAACATCTGCAAGACCATAAATGTAATTAAATACATCAACAGATGTAAAAGTAATAACCACATGATTGTATCATTAGATGTAGGAAAAGCTTTTGATATAAACCAGCATCCCTTCTTGACAAAAACTCTTGAACACCTAGGTATAGAGGAAACACTTCAAAATAGTAAAAGCCATTTACAGTAAACCCACAGATGACACATTACTAAATGGACAGAAATTGGAAGCATTTCCCCTGCAAGCTGGAGCAAGACAAGGCTTCCTACTCTCATCCCTCCTGTTTAACATAGTGTTGGAAGTCCTAACTAGAGCAATCAGGCAAGAGAAGGAAATAAAGGACATCCAAATAAAAATGAGGAAGTTAAGCTATCCTTCTTTGCAGACAACATGATCCTATACCTGGAAAACCCAAGGGAATCTGTCAAAAACCTCCTTGCACTGATAAAGGACTATGGCAAAGTCTCAGGGTATAAAATAAACGTGTAAAAGACAGTCAAATTTTTACACACCAACAATAAACAGGCAGAGAAACAAATAAAATGTACAATCCCATTCACAATAGCCACACACACAAAAAAATGAAATATCTTGGCATCTTCCCAACCAAAGAAGTGAAAGACCTTTACAATGAAAACTACAAAACACTGCTTAAAGAAATCAAAAAAGACACAAACAAATGGAAAAATATCCCATGCTCATGGATTGGAAGAATCAACATTGTTAAGATGTCCATCCTACCCAAGGAAGTCACAGGTTCAGTTCAGTACCAGTTAAATTACCATCATCATTTGTATCATATCTGGAAACAATAATACAGAAATTCAATTGGAAACAAAAATGACCGCAAATTGCAAAACAATCCTCTGCAAAAGAAACAGAGTGGGAGGTATCACACGCTCAGACGTTAAACTTTATTATAAGACTACAATAATCAAAACAGCCTGGTATTGGTACAAGAACAGGCATACAGACCAATGGAGCAGGATAGAGATTCCAGAAGCAGAACCTCAATTTTTCAACCAATTCATCTTTGACAAACACACCACCAACAATCAGCTGGGGAGAGGAGAACCTAACCTATTCAGTAAATGGTGCTGGGAAAACTGGCTGACCACATGCAGAAGAGTGAAACAGGACCCCTACTTATCACCATACACAAAAATCAACTCTAAATGGATCAAAGACCTAAAGGTAAAACCTCAAACTATAAGAGTCTTAGAAAATGCAGGAAAAACCCTTACAGAAATTGGAATACACAACTAATTCCTGATCAAAATCCCAGATACCCACGCCATAAGAGATAAGATAGACAAGTGGGACCTCATCAAACTGAAAAGCTTCTGCAAAGCAAAAGAAACCATCAGGATAGTGGGAAGACAGCTCACAGAATGGGAAAAAAAATACCTGTCAACTGTATATCTGACAAAGGCCTAACATCCAGAATCTACAAGGAACTCAAATGTGCCAAAAAGAAGAAAACAAATGGTTCCATTAAAAAATGGGCAAAAGATGTGAATAAACACTTCTCAAAAGAAGACAAACGAGCAGTCAACAGACACATGAAAAAGTGCTCAGTCTCACTCATCATCAGAGAAATGCAAATCAAAACCATACTGAGATGCCACTTAACTCCAGTAAGAATGGCCATTATTAGTAAAACAGAAAACAACAGATGCCTGTGAGGATGCAGAGAAAAGAGAATGCTTCTACACTGTTGGTGGGAGTGTAAAATAGCTCAACCTCTATGGAAAACAGTGTGGTGATTTCTAAAAGAACTAGACATTGACCTTCCACATGACCCAGCAGTCCCCCTTCTGAGAATATACCCAGAAGAACTCAAATCATTCTACAAAAGGGGCACCTGCGCATGCATGTTTAATATGCAGCACTATTCACAATAGCAAAACCATGCTGCCCATCAAAAGTGGACTGGGTGTAAAAAAAAAAAAAAAGAAAATGTGGTACATATATATGATAGAATATTATGCAGCAATAAAGAAGGACAAAATTATGACCTCTCCAGCAGCTTGGATGGATTTGGAGTTTATCATACTCGCTGATCTATCACAGACACAAAAAACTGAGTACCACATGTTCTCACTCATAAGTGGACCCTGAACACCTATCATAATACTACAAAAAAGGGATTAGCAGCAGCGGAACACTGCCAGGGAGGGGGGACACATCACATCAATAAAGGTGCCCGATTCTAACCCAGGCAAAGTGAGGTCCGATGGGAGGCCCAGAACTTCACCTGTACCTAAACCACGTACCCAATCCTGACTTGTATCCCACAACTTTTAAAAAAATAAAACATTGAAACCATCAAGAGAGCAGGAGACAGCCTACAGATTGGGAAAAAGTGTTTGCCAACTCCAGGTCTGACAAAGGCTTAACATCTTGGATCTACAAGGACTCAAACGTGCAGAAAAGAAAGAAACAAACAACCCCATTATAAAATGGGCAAATGATATGAACAGACACTTCTCAAAGGAAGACATCCGAGCAGCCAACAGACACATGAAGAAGTGTTCAACCTCACTAATCATCAGGGAGATGCAAATCAAAACCACGCTGA